>JAESUZ010000468.1:0-182500 GCA_017311185.1 Proteles cristata cristata | reverse complement strand
ACAGTATAACATAAAAGATTGCACACTGGAGAAAGACATTGAGGGGTTTGTTATTGTAATCCACTGGCTGATACCGGGTAAAACCCATGTGTTATAAGCCAAGTTAAGGAGACGCTAGTTCCTGCAGATTTTTAAACCTGTAAATCCACCCCCCCCACCCCCTTGAACATTCATACACACGCACCCACGTGGACACAAACTATCCTTGGATGAGAGTGTCCTGTCCAACATTTGAGATAAAAATACCTGTGTCACTTTCGCAGTCTTAGTTTGGGGGGTTAGACTTGACTGGGGAGGGGCACTGTGTGGCTTTGTCATTCGGGGAATTCTAGGTTAAGTGTAAAACGAGTGGGTCTTTTTAAATTAAAATGTATACCTTTAATAAAAATTTAAAGATGGACCCAGCTCATCATACAAAAATGTGGAAGATGCTCAATGTGGTCCCACTATGAAAAGTGAATTGATTATTTGGTCAACATAGACAATTAGGGAGAGAATTGACATGATGGAACGGCAGATCCTTCTAGCTGGGTTACAAAATGAGGTCTTCGTACATAACTGCGACGTCTCCAGTTCCGTGAAGTCCTTCAGCATCCCCACCTAGAAGTTTAACATGCTTATGTGCTCTGGGAATTTGGCCTTCTAGTTTCCAATTTTTGTGTCCTTTCCCAATGGGAAACCTGTAACAGTCTTGCAGAGGCTACTTAAAACATTCATGGAAAAACACGAAATCTAGGTCAAAATAAATAAAATGGCTTAGTTCGTGCAACTTGCATGGGACAGGCTGAGGGCAGGGGGCGCGGGCAAGGCGTTCCGGGGACCGGGGGCCAGGAGCCTGGGGCGCAGGGTGCTCTGGGCACCCCCGCCCCGCGCTGGGTGCCTGCGCGCGCGCACCGGCGGCGGGGTCTCCCCGCGCGCCCCGGGGCCCCCGGCCGTGCCCCGCCGCCCCGGCCGCGCTCGGGGTTGATTCGTACCACCTTGCAAGGAAGTGAACGCTTCGCACGGGAAGGGGAGGCGCCTGCGCCGGCCGCCGGGCGCCGCGCCGCTCCGGGGACGCCCAGGGCTGCCGCGGGCTCAGGGCCGCGGCGACCGCGGGACGCGCGGCTCCCCTCGCCGCCCCCCTCACCCTTCTCGAGGAGTCAAATCCGGCTTTTAGAGCGTGGGGGGGGTGGCGATATCCGGCGCTTCCCGGACGCCGGGAGAAAGGGGGAGGGCGGAGAGGATCCTCGGCCAGTCTGCGCCGAGCAGATTCAAACCAAAACAAAAAGATTAAAGGAGCAGCGGCCCGGGCGGCCGCGATCCCCAGGCCGGGACCCCGGGGCTGGCGCGTCCGGGAACCGCGGGGGCCGCGCGGACCGCCGGCGCTGCGCGCGGCGGGGAGGGAGGGGGGCGCGGGAGCCAGTCGCGGCGGGGAAGGGGGAGGAGGCAAGCGAGGGGAGCACGCGGGCCGGAGGAGGGGCGGACCCGCCTGCTCCGCCTGCCCGCGCCGAGCCGCGCCGAGCCGAGCGGCCCGGGCAGGGCGCGACCCCGGCCCGCGGCGGCGCAGGGAGCGGGCAGAGGCGCGGGCCATGCTGAGGCTGGCGCCCGCCGGGGCCCGAACCATCGTGGACATGTCGTACGCCCGCCACTTCCTGGACTTCCAGGGCTCCAGCATCCCCCGCGCCATGCAGAAGCTGGTGGCGACCCGTCTGAGCCCCAACTTCCGCGAGGCTGTCACCCTGTGCCGGGACTGCCCGGTGCCTCTCCCCGGGGACGGAGACCTCCTCGTCCGGAACCGGTGAGCCCGGCGCGCGCCCCCCGCCCCGGCCGGGCCCCGGCCCCGCCGCGCCGCCCCCGGGCCGTCCCGGGCCGGCCTGCGTCCCCGCACTCCCGGGCGCCCGGGCGCGCAGCCCGAGTTTGCGAGATCCCGGGAAGTTGGACCCGTCGCCATCTGGCGAAGGCGAACGTAACGTGACTGTTGCCGGTGTGAATATCCGATGCCTCGGAACGTCCTCGTAACTGAGGGTTATTTTAATTTGGGATTCCCCTCCCCTCCCCCAGCCCTCCCTCCTCCCCCTCCCGCTCCCGAAATAAAACCGACGGGACCCAGAAGGGGAGGCTCCCCGCCCGGCCCACCCGCGCGCACCCACGACTCCTGCGTTCCCGTAATCTTTAGTGCGGACCAGGAACAGGCTGGACACAAACTGGGACCTTTAGGTAACGTGCTTTGGAGGAAGGAGGCCGAGGACCCGGCCGGCCGTCCCCGGGCGCTCCAGGTCGGCGGCCGCCCCGCAATGGCGGAGCCTGTCGTTGGGTGTGTTGCTGTGCACCTCGCCGGTGTCGTGTGCGTGTTGTCAGCGCCGCGCGGCTCCTGTCTGTGCCCCAGAGCCCCCGGCGGGCGCGTGGCGCGGCCGGGGCGGCCGGGCCGGGGCTGGGGTGGGGGGCACGGCGGCATTTGCCTGCGCATTTTGCAGACCTTCGGGTGGCCCTGGAGTGGTCGCCCTGCCTTCTGGTCGCCTCTTCCGCCTCCGCACTCCCTACCTTAATGTGTTTCCAGCTCACTAGTCTCTAGTAACTGGTGCGGCTCGGGAGGGAAGGAAGGGGACCTTACTCCGTGGGAGCCGTGCCCCTCGGTCTGTGTTGGAGGGTCCCCTCGCCGCCTGGTCTGCGGGCGGGGCGCCCCGGTTCCGCTGGCCCCCACGCGGGAGCAGGACTCGCCGCCTGCTCTGCCCCATCCGAGGGCCACGGCGGTGCATGTGTCAGGCTGGATGTGCCGTTGGAGGGCCGAGCGAGTTCTGACCGTGACCGCGTTAGCTGTGCCCCGGAAGGTCCTGTCAGCCACCTGCACGGAGTGAAGGGCAAAGGGTACCCCGCCTACGCGGTCTGCTGCCGCGTTTAGACCGTTCAGCTTAGAGATTCCGGTCAGCCTGCCTGAGACTGCACGACTGAATGGTTCTGGTCATGATATCAAACTTTTGGAAACCTGTTGGCAGTGTGAAAACTGAGGGAGCCGGGGGTGGGGCCGCGTGGAAGCTGGCTCGCGCCGGGGTGCGGAGGAGAGAGCGTCCTTCTAAAAGTTTCCATCGTGGGAACAAGGCTGCCGAGGGATCTTCACTGTGGGATAGAGCGCTGCAGCTGTTGAGATGAGGCTGTGTGTCCCCCCAAGTTACAGAGAAGGACACGCGCACCGCACACCGGGCACCCGAGGGATTTGCTGCACGCTGAGATGGGGGCCGGCCGGGAAGCCTCCAGGCTTTAACACGCGGAAAGTTTCACACGGGCTGTTTTCTTCTTCTTGTCTTGCGATTGTTCTCATCAGGTCCACTGTGGACGGTGGGCACTCGTAGAACACACACCGCCGCTGGAATAAAATCCGTTTTAGAAACCGGGTGTGGAATGGGGCGGGGGGGACCGAGCGGAGCGGGCAGGGGAAGGCGTGACGCTGGGGCCCTGCCGGCGCCACCCGCCTGCGCCGTCCGAGGAGGCTGCGCCCGCCGGCCTCGCCGCCTGCGGCGCCCCTACCCCCGGGGGCGCCCTCCCTCCTGCGGCTGCTCCCCCGGCTCGCTCACCGCCCCCCTTCGCCGCCTCCTAAGGCGCCCGGGCACCCCCTGCGCCGGCTCACCGGGGATGGTCCCTGAATTCCGTGGTCAGGGGTCTGGAGCACCGGCTCCCACGCCTGGAGCTCAGCGGTTTAGGTCGTTTTAGGACCCATACGTCTCTTCCCTTCACATATGCCAAGAGCCCCTTTGACATAAGCAGTGTGTTTGTGTGTACAACTTGACCTCTAACTTCTACCTTGAAGCCCACATCAGAAAGAGAATGGGGCCGGTTTTCTGCCTGTTGGGAGGGGGTGAATCTTTGCGTCCCCTTCCCCTACTCTGGAAGATTGCTCCTAACCCCAAATTGTAGGAAGATCCTTTGTACTTGCAAATGGTGGGGGTGGGGGGTGGGGGAGGGAGGCATTTTACAGATTTTTTTTTTAAGAATAGACTGCAGGTCTATTCAACCCAGGTTAGTTCATTTTAATCCTAGACCAGATCTTCCCCAGAACAGTGTTAATTACATACAAATTTTATGCAAGCACTTTTCATTTTTATCATAATAAAAATGCACTCTGGAATGAATGGCTGAAGCGCACATTCACTTGTTCAGAAAGGTGTTTGGGGATTTTAACTGTGCCCCCCGCCCCCCCCCCGCCTGACTTCTCCTTTCAGCTGGATATTTGCACATCTCATTCCATCTTAACAGAAAATACAAATTCCTTATTCACAGAGAGGGAAGTCCTTTTAAGCCAGAGGTGGGTTCAGGGTAATCAAGTTTATTCCATTTAGGAGAGGTGTGAAAGGGGCGCATAACAATCCCTGCAGAATGTGTAACTGATGCCCCTTTATCCAGTTCTTAGTGTTTCCTACATCCGAGGACAACTTCACAGCCCCCTTTCAATGCCCAGCCCTCAGGAAAGGGAAGGAAAGGGAGAAAGACACCCTCCGGTGAAGTCAGCTTGCGTGCTATTTTTAGCCCTTTTTCGAAGGATCGTGACACATTATTTCGTTTCCAAATATTTCTAACGATTTTCTGCTCAAGTGTAAGATAATGGAGCAAAGAGTTTGTAGTAATAGCAAGGAGCAGGTGGGGGGTGGGGAAGGCGTTTTTGATAAACGGTTTGTTGCTAACGCAGAGTAACAGTATTTCTGCTGACTCTCCAGGCCGAGATTTTTTCTTTTCTTTCTCTTTTTCTTCTTCTTTTTTGTCTTTTCTTTTACTTTACTTTTCTTTCCTTTCCTTCTTTTTTCACTTCTTTTCTTTTCTTTCTTTTCCTTTTCTTTCTTTCTTCCTTTCTTTGTAAGTAAGGTCTGATCTGGACGGTGCTGTTTGGCTCCCAGTGTGGAAGGCTCCGGACTCCAGTCTTCCTTCGCATTTTGTTTTTGTTCAAAGAAAAGCGCTTCCCTCCCACTGCAGGGCTGCCTGCTTCATAATAAACATGACGAAGGGGTTCAGCACTTTTTAGTGTAAATAAACCGGCGACTCTCGAAGGGTATATATTTGGGCAAAGCCCTCACCGGCCCCATTCTTTTTCCTGGGTTTCCTCGATTTTAGTCTTTTGCGTGGATCCTCCTGTCGGGCTGCTAGGTCCCTGTACTTATGAAGAGCATATATTTTAAATTAAGGAGGGTACACGGGGAGTCTCGAAGTGGACGCGTCCCACCACGCGCGTCTTTCTTTTTCTCGCGTGCCTGCCCTTGCGTCCCCTGCCCCCCGCCCGGGCCCGGGCCCCTTCCCCACCGCCCGCTGCTCCTGAACTTGTTTCTGGAGTAGCGGAAGACGCGGGCTCCCGACTCTCACGCAGCTCTTCCCAAAGCCCAGGTAAGGCTGAGGGCTCCTCGGTCAGTGGCGGGTCCCCACCTGCTGCGGCGGCCTCGCGGCGTCAAAGCTGGGGTCCGGGGGAGACGCGGGCCCACCAGGGCCGCGGAGACCCTGGAGAGGGCGAGGTGCGCAGAGCGGAGCAGCGCGGAGCTGTCGCCACCGGCCCTAGAGACCTCTGCACCGACGAGGCAGGCGATTTAGAAGACGGCAGGGCGGGGGGAGGGGAAGCACGGGAAAAAACGGGGGTGCTTGCGAGGCCAAGGTCGCGGTGCGGCCGCAGGCGGGCCCCAGGCGCGTGGCCTTTGCGCCCCAGCGCGCTGCGTGCTCGGGGCTCCCCGAGAGCTTGACCGCCCTGGGCCCGAGCTCCGCGGCCTGCGCCGACCAGGCTTGCCCGCCAGGACGCAGCCCGGCCCGGGGAGGCCGAGGTCACGGTCGCAGGCCTGGCCGGCGGCCCCTCCTCCCCAGCGCCCGGCGGCTCGGCCGGCCCCAGCCCGTTCCGGGAGCAGCCTCTCCGCGGCGGCGGTGGGGAGGCGGACAGCGGGGGCCGGCCACCCCCGAGGGGAGACGGTGCCAGGAGGGCTTCTGGCGCCCAGCAGGCCGGCCGGGGCGCGCCCGGAGCCGCGTGCACCCTGGACGGGGCGCGCCCAGGGCCCCGGGAGCCCCCTGCCACTGCTCGGGCCCGGCCAGGCTCCGCCACGAGGTTTGATTTGCTGTTTGAAGCAAAGCCCCCGCGGTCAAGTGGGGCCGCCGCGGGTCAGCCGCGGGCACCCCAGCCCCCAGCAGAGCCCACGCCTGCCTCGGCCTGCGCGTCGCCCCCTCGCCCCAACGCTTCTCCCGCCTGAGCCCCGCTTAGTCCTGCCGTCTCTGCCCCTGGCAAGTGGCGAACCACAAACCACAGCTGGGGGCGAGGGACGCGTTTTCCTCCGGCAGCAGCCCCACCCCCAGCCCATCCGGGGCGCGCTCCTTGGAGGTGCGGAGGACCCGAGGAGCCAGCCGCCACAGGGGTGTCCCTCCGAGTCCAAGGAGGGGGTTCCCCGAAGAGGAAGGGCCTCTCCACCTGGGACTGAGGCAGGAGAGACGGGCACAGGAAGGGTTAATCATGGGCGCAGAGACAGGAGCTGGCGGCAGGGCCCCCGCCCCCACCCCCGGAGAAGCCACCGTCACTTCCCCCCCGCGGACCCCTCCTGGACTCTGCTTCGCAGCCTGCAGCAGGGGCACCGGAGGCGGACTCGAGCTGGGCTCTGCCCTGGCCGCCTTCTGTGACGTCCAGAGGCGTACTCTGAGGAAGCGGGCCCTTTTTCAAAAAGACCAAACCTTGAGAGTCATGTACATTTAAAAGAAAGATCAGGCCCCCACCCCTAAAAATGGAATGTAAGCAAGCGTCTTGGTATTAAATCCCAGATGGAAAATCAGCAAAAATCATTTCCCCTACTTTTCCTTATTGTGTTATCACTGATGGCTGTGGAATTCTGCAGTGTGTTGTTGAGGCTGTGTGATGTGCTGCTGACTTCTGAAAGCAGCTTGACTGTGCCCCAAAGAAATTGTTTCCTGCTTTCTTATTTCTACAACATGGAGACAGCTCTCGATATCGATAGCGTAGAGACACAAGGCATGATCATAAGGGAACATTTATAAGTGCAAAGTGTTATCTATAATACGGTGGAAGTGGGTCCTTGCACAGGGCAGTTTGGGTTTATTAAGTTAAATTAAAAGTGAATTATTTTAAAATGACCCACTTACCAGCTTTCCTTCTGCCACCAGATACCCCCATCTTTTCATTTCATTACAGGCGGAAATGACATTTTTAGGGTCCTCCATTACGTGTCTAAGCCACCTCCTGACATTTTTTAGTAGACGGCTTTTTTTTTCCCTTATGTATTAGGATATTTTTGTTATGAGGTATACGGAGATGAAAAAAAGCTGGTAAAAATACCGGCCTCGCAATTAAATTGACTCTGGATACCAAAGTGAAAATAATCATCTGGTATTAATCAAGTTATGTCTCTGCTTCTTGTTGAGGAAAAATATAGTGACGATTTGCTTTCCTTTTCATCTAGAAAGGACTGTAAAATGTTGAATGTTCCATAAAAATTTCTACCCTTATGAGACAATTTTTGTTCAATTAATCAAAATGCATATTTTCACGCTGGACATAGTTACATCAGAAAGAAAATTTGCTGCGGCCGTTCTCGCAGTGTTTTAAACAACCCTGCAGGAACATGCAGCAGCCAATGACCTTGCACACTGCTCAATCTTCAATAATATCATTGTCATTACTATTATTATCCGAAGTGTTATATTGTTGCCAGAATCAATAAGAACCTACTTCTCTGAATATATTTTATCTCACTGTTGTTTTTAACATCTTTGTTAAGAGGCCAATTAATTTCCAACTCATAGCTGCAGTGAAGTTTGCGTATAAGAGGGCTTCCTGACTTTTTTTTTTTTAATGGTTTATTTCTCCTTTTGAAAGAAAGAAAAGGAAAACAAATAGCATGTGAAATAAAGAACTTGATGTTTAAAGTGGTATGAAACGATTCCCAACCTGATTAAAAACCAACAACACTGAAATTCTGGTGGCAAATCCCTGTCAAGCTGATACTTGTTTCACTCCCTTTTTTTTCCAATTGAATTTCAAGACTGATTTTTTTTTTTTAATTCTACCAGAATAGGATAGCTCAGTCACCCATCCACAGTCACTGGAATTAGGAATTTTTCTAAGTGGAATACCAAGGCCTTGATGAGGAAAACATGTTAATATCCTTGTTTGTGTGTGTGTTTGTTTTCTTCTAGATTTGTCGGTGTGAACGCATCTGACATCAACTATTCCGCTGGCCGGTACGACCCTTCGATGAAGACTCCCTTCGATGTAGGTTTCGAAGGCGTGGGAGAGGTGGTGGCCTTAGGCCTTTCCGCCAGTGCCCAGTACACAGTGGGCCAGGCTGTGGCTTACATGGCACCTGGTTCTTTCGCCGAGTACACAGTAGTGCCTGCCAGAGCCGCGGCACCGGTGGCCTCTGTGAAGCCCGAGTATGTCACCCTGCCTGTGAGCGGTGCGACCGCGTACATCAGCCTGAAGGAGCTCGGAGGACTGTCAGAAGGGAAAAAAGTTTTGGTGACAGCGGCGGCGGGGGGCACAGGCCAGTTCGCCGTGCAGCTGGCCAAGAAGGCCAAGTGCCACGTCATTGGGACCTGCTCTTCCGATAAAAAGTCCGCTTTTCTGAAATCGATTGGCTGTGATCGCCCCATCAACTATAACTCGGAGCACGTGGGCACGGTCCTAAAGCGGGAGTACCCCGACGGTGTCGATGTGGTGTACGAATCTGTGGGGGGAGCCATGTTTGATTTGGCTGTCGATGCCTTGGCCACCAAAGGGCGCTTGATAGTAATTGGGTTTGTCTCTGGCTACCAGACGCCTACTGGCCTCGCACCCGTGAAGGCAGGAACCTTACCAGCCAAACTGCTGAAGAAATCCGCCAGAGTGCAGGGCTTCTTCTTGAACCATTACCTTTCTAAGTATCAAGTGGCCATGGACCACTTGATTAAGATGTGTGAGGGCGGAGACCTGGTGTGCGAGGTGGACCTCGGAGATCCGTCTGCAGAGGGCAGGTTTATCGGCCTGGAGTCCGCATTCCGGGCCATCGACTATATGTACCTGGGAAAAAACACTGGAAAAATTGTACTTGAGCTACCTCCTCCAGTCAACAGTAAGCTGTAAGCTCAGAACAATGACAGAAGTCAAGAGAAAGGAAATGGGCACCTTCCTCCTCAGAAATATTCAAATCAGTTTTATGTTTAGTGGGTAATGGATATCATCGTTCTAAAAAGTAAGGTGTTGATGAATAGGTTTCTCTTTCTTCTCTCTTTTTTTTTTTGTTTGCCCCTCCCTTGAAAAACCGTGCTAATAAAAACTTCCCTCGATGGCTCAGAGGTAAAACCGTTACATTCAATTCTTTGGCCACAGACCGTCTCATTCCAGACTTTATTGTTCCAGGGAATTAAATTAATTCCTGATGCAAGATCTGATCAAATCAGTATGTCTTCAGCTTGATGAGATTTTAAAATTGGTCATGAAAATAGTTCACAAATTCTTTACTTTGGGAGAGTTTGGTCTTCCACTAACGAGCAGTTAATAGATAAGAAATACAGTGGAAAGGCAGCCATCTATTTTCAGAGTCCATATTCCCAGGAAATGGCCCTTCCTTTCCTATAAATCACCAACTATCTAAATAGAAATTTGGAGGAATTCTCCCAAAACTTTGATTTTTTTTTTTTTTAGATCATTAAGAAAATGACTAAGTGAACACAGACCTATTTTTTTAGCCTCTGCTATTTAATGCTTGACGCACAATTATCCTGGGGAGGCATGTGTGGAATGGGAGGTCTCTCTCTTCCCTTAAGCAGCAAATTAGTGTTGAAAACTGATAAAGACAAAAGCAGATTTTGGAAAGGGGCTCTACAGAGATCTGGGGGGTGCCTGCAAGGGAAGGAAAGGATGGGCTTCATCCAACCGGGGGAGGGGGCGGGGGGAGGAGCTGCATAACCAAACGCCCACCGCCAGGGGAGAAGCACTCTTCAGGCGAGAACAGCATCCTTCCCAAGCCTGAGGTGGGAGAGGTGGGGTCCGTCAAAGGACACCATGCGGAGGAGGGGCTGGTGGGATCGGAAATAATAAGACTTTTTTGGACACCGTGTGTTTTCTCTTTGATCACGGAAACAGAATAGCGTGTGTAGCACGGAACGCCGTCCTCTGTTCCCATTTTACTTTTCTGCGCGTTCGTCCTGTGGGGATGCGACGCCCCTGAGCCCCACTGCCTGGGGCCACATGTGAGAGTACCTTCCTGTGCCTTCCCTAGGGAACCATGCCTACCACCGATCTGCCTGCCTCCTCACCTTCCCTTCACTGAGGAACGCCCCAGCTTCCACGGTCCCGTTGGAAAATCGCATAGTGCCTTTCTAATTGAAGGCAAAGCCCACCAGATTATTTTTCAAGGCCTCGGGTTTCAGTTTATCTAACATGCTAAATAAATACGAACGCAATTAAAGATGCCCCGGGAAGCTCGGTGACCATATTTAATTTTTCTTTCCTCCCGTCTGAGGGGGCAAGGAAATCCTAGTGCTGAATAGCTGTTAGTATCTCTTTTACAAGATTTACTCATTTCAGGTACCTAATGTAGCTGCTCGCATGCATGCACAACAATACAATTTATATGGTAAATGGGACCAAATAATGGCTTCACTGAATGTTATGGCTGCACTGAAGGGGAATGTCACGGTAAATAGCTGCCAAATTATGGATCATGCCGAAGTGTCACAACTGCACTAAAGACAAATAGCACCAGAGGCTACTGCCACTGTGACGCTTTTGAGTTATGAAGAAGGGGAGAAGCCTGATGCAAGCTTCTTTGTGTCCTCATTATAGCAAGGGGTGACTAGTGCAGGGTACAAGAAAGGCTGGCCCAACGTGGTGCTCCGTTATTAATCTGTCCCTTTCAGACCTAGCAGCGATGGCCAAACGGAAGGAGGCCTCACCTCGCTTTTAGATACACAAACAAACACGGGAGGGGACAGGTTTCATGAATGTATCTGCACGGGAAATGACTGGTAATGGGAAAACACTGCGATCAAATCATCCCATCGAAGACCAGCATCACGTTTAACATGGTCCAAGTTGCTCCCCATGCAGACAGATGTGCGAAGTCCAAGCCATAATGTACTTTCTTCCTTTGTCGAGACTTGAGGAGCAAGGACGCTGCCTGTTCTGTTGCTTCCTAGAAACTGACGGGCGTCCCGGTTTCTTTCATTTTAATGGGAGGGTAATAAAGATGAAAGACCAGCGTTTTAACTGATGGATCCCTGAAGCTACAGAATAGAAATTAATTATGTTTTGAAGGAATATACTAAATTCGGCTATGTAAAAAAATAATAATTTTTTTTCAAACACCCAGGTTCAAAATAAAATATAATCTGAAAACTTCATGTTCTCTTCTCCCCAAACTAAGAAACTACAGGGCATGCTGTTTTCATTTATTCTTAGAAAACAAGCATGAAAGATTCCGCCTGTTCAGATAATGCCAAAAATATGTTTAAACTTTTTTTTCTTATTCTTCTGAAAAATGATTTGTAAATTGAGGGTCATAGTTCAGTATCAGTTTCATCTTCTGGGATTATCGTTTAAGACCAGCATCTAATGGGAGGTGAAACGGTGTGATGTTCTCAACACCTTTCTCCTGAACTGTATTACAGATCACAGAAAGTACATCCATAATTCAGGGCGATTGTCAGTCTTTGTTTTAGCGACAGGGCCGGGGCCGGATGATCATGGTGGATGAATTACTTCTCGGTTCTCAGGGTGGCCTTCTCTGCACATCAGCCTTGAGGTCTCTGCCTGGGCAGATGGAGTGGTTGACTGGTAAGTATGCCTAGGAGCCATTCTTTGCCATTTCCATTGTGACTTCTAAAAACCCGAATGCTGTCCCTTCGAATTTGTTTTCAATGCAAAGGAAAAAAAAAAAACAACCAACATCGTTATTCGGGCCTCCTGACAGAGAGTTCTGCGATTGAACGATGTCAGGATTCAAAAAAGAAAAAAAATACTGAAAATTTAAAATTTAAAAAAGCCCCAAGAACCGGGAATAGTTCACAAAGAAACGACACAGAAGTTTTGCTCGAGATGCTCTATGCATTGTTATCATATGACTTCATCCGAATGGAGTTTCTCAGGGGTAGGATGGAGCCTCTATAAATGGCCATTAGTAATACATTCAGTATTTATCTAATGAAAGTGCAATGACAGGTAGCTGCTGCTTATTAAAATGAAAATCCTACAGTATGTACTTAAGGAACATTCCAGTTAATGAGGATGTAATGTCCTCGGTACAACACAGACCTTCTTTTTGTGTTCACCACAAGATGCTGGAAACTTGACAAATGATGTCATTTAAGACACATGCCTGCCGTAGGGACCTGCTTTTCAGCTTCCTGTTTCTGGCTTTTATTTGGGTAACATTTATAATGGCCACCCGACTTGCAACGGGCAATGTTTTAACCCCTTCATGGAGCTCCCAATTAGCATGGACTTACTACAATCGGGGTTTCCTTTCAAATGGGGCAGGCGGAGTTTAGGACTGAGAATATTCTTCTTGATCACTTTACCACATGTACATATGGGATAAATGCCATATTTTAGATTCATATAAAAACAGACGAACCATGGGCAAGTTTCAGGAAAAACATGACAGAAAAAGACCAAGCATGATCAACTGTGGGCGATGCTTTCCTAGGGGTTACCATACACTTTTTAGGAATGTAACCCAGATGTGAAATGGCCTGCCCTGGTCTGATAGGTTCCTACTCACAGTTCTTGCTCCTCCTGCGTCTCCTCGGGTTTTGAATACTGTTTGTTATTTATAGCACGTATTTAGAGATGTGAAATGTATCTTCGCAGACATGGTTTTAGGGTTTGGGATTTGGTGGGGTTTTTGTGAAAGATGTTCTGTAACTGATGTTTTAGTTATGGCCCAGAATTACATATTTAGGATCCTGTTTCAGAAATCAAATGTGAAGCGCTGGGTTCTCGATACCGTGGATGTGGGCACATTAATCTTTAAATTCTGTTGCTTACTACATCTTTAGCCTTCCTGTTATTTCAGCTTATAAAAAGAGGAATGTGGGGCGCCTGGGTGGCTTAGTCGGTTAAGCGTCCGACTTTCGCTTAGGTCATGATCTCGCGGTTCGTGGGTTCAAGCCCCGCGTCGGGCTCTGTGCTGACTGCCAGCTCAGAGCCTGGAGCCTGTTTCAGTCTGTGACTCCCTCTCTCTCTGACCCTCCCCTGCTCACACTGTCTCTCTCTCTCTCCTAAAAATAAACATAAAAAAAAAAAAAATTTAAAAAAAAAAAGAAAAGAAAAGAAATGGTCCACTAAAGCCAGGAAGGAAGATGAAGCGAGGCTGGGAGGCCAGCAAGAGGCTGTCATGAAGGTACAGATGAGAGGGACCGAGGCCTGAGCTGGGGCAGGGGACAGAGGGTGGAAAGGAGGGAGGAGACTGGGGCGATTCCCAGGCACAGGGGTCAGGACTTGCCATTGGGGCAAAGGCAGCGAGGAGGTAAGGAGCACGGTCTGGGGTCTGGGCTGCGCACCCCACTCCTTCCTGGGGAGGTCGATGAGCTCCGTGAAGGCGTATGTGTGAGAAGGCGGGAATGGTCAGCAGGCTGCTGTTAACCTGAGTCTGGGACCTAGAAGGGAGTCGCGGCTGGAGGCGGAATTGGTGAATCCCCTGCAATTAATGACAAAGTCACAGGAGTGAGGGACATGGATCGTGAGTGTCCTGTGAATTAATAAAAGGGCAAAAGTGTTAGAAGGGCTCCCTTCAGGGGCGCCTGGGTGGCTTAGTCGGTTGAGCGTCCGACTTTCGCTTGGGTCATGATCTCGCGGTTCGTGGGTTCGAGCCCCGCGTCCGGCTCTGTGCTGACTGCCAGCTCAGGAGCCTGGAGCCTGTTTCAGTCTGTGATTCCCTCTCTCTCTCTGACCCTCCCCTGTTCACGCTGTCTCTCTCTCTCTCCTAGAAATAAATAAAACATAAAAAAAAATTTTTTTTTAAAAATAAATAAATAAAAAGAGGAGTGTTTGATACCAGAACCTTATTGCTGTTACCAGGAGCAAATAATGGGACGCTGCCCCTCCCCCAAAAAAGTGCCATACAAAATATGTAAAGAATATTTTTGCCCACATGTATCAGCCCAAGTAATTCTTGATAGTAGAGATATTCAAAGAAAGTCAAATAAGGCGTGTGTGTGAGGTCCGTACGTGGTTCCTTCACTAGATGGGAGTGCTGATGAGCCGTGACAGTCAGACCAAGCTGGTGTAAGTACCGTCTCTTCACGTCTATTCCCGCTGCCTCGGTTTCTGCCAGCGTGGACTTGTCCTTCAGTGCTCGCTGATGCCTCTCCGGTGGCACTGACACTCCCGGGAAGCGTGTCGTGGATCCCTCAAGTGTGAGGGTAAGTGCTGCATGGAGTACAGTTTGGGGGAGCCAATATGTGCCTCATATGTCCCGGGAAGCATGGAGCCAGAAGTGCAGAGATTTCAACAGCCCCCCAAAGTACGAGTTTCCCTGGAAGGACACTATCTGACAGTGACTTTCTGCCAACACGAAATTAAAATAATAATTAAAACACACCCTGCTGACTGACGGCAGCATCCAATACGAAAGACGGATTTGTGCTTAGAGCTCAGAAGAATGTTCCTAAAATTGTTGGCTACGGCCCAGCCTTATCCTCTCCACAAAATGGTGAAGCTGTATTTTAGGGCTGCAGTGAGCAGATTCCTTGGTCGGAGAAGATGTAGAACTGTGTTCGGGGAAGGGAGGGTGTCCTCCTTAGAAGAGCCTGTCTTGTTCTCTGTGTGTCTGTGTGCCTGTACTTGGGGGGTTGGCCGCAGGCACAGAGCTGGATGGAGCCTAGGACCCCTTCTGCCCCTTATAAATGAGAAGACTCAGTTGTCCCTTAAATGGTAAAATTTGGCTGGGGCGCCTGTGTGGCTCAGTCGGTTAAGTGTCCGACTTTGGTTCAGGTCATGATTTCACGGTTCGTGGATTCAAGCCCCACTGCAGGCTCTGTGCTGACAGCTTGGAGCCTGGAGCCTGCTTCCGAATCTGTGTCTCCCTCTCTCTCTGCCCCTCACCTGCTTGTACTCTCTCTCAAAAATAAATAAGCATTTAAAAAAAATAGTAAAATTTGGGAGTTAAGAACAATCTAGTTCTTTCTACCCCTTTGTATAAATGAAGAAACCAAGACCCAGGAAGAATAGGCGCCTTGTCTGGGGCCACAGAGGTCACTGGGCTCTGAAATGAAACTAGGGCTTAAGCAGGTGCCTTCTCAGGGCTTTGGGTGACCGGTCTCGTCCCCTATGTAATTTGTCAAGGTCCCTCAGTACGTGGCTGATTAAAAGTGCTGCAGAGTAACAACTGGCCTTTATGATAAATCTTTCTGTGGCTGAGATGATACTGAACCCAGGAAGGATATCACGGTTCTGACCACAAAAGCGTGTTTCACTCAGGACCCCCTTTAATTGAGCGCAAGTCGTGGTTCGAGATCACTGGATTCCGTGTCATCTAAATATCACACAAGCTTCTGGGGGAACAGTAGTCAGTGGAGTTAATGGCTGGAAGCTCACAATTTCATTTCACTGCTACAAGGAAGGCCTCTGTCCTATCAGTGTATCCTTGGATGTCCAATGATGACAATGAAATAAAGAAAATCTTTATTATCATGTGTCGAGTGTTTTTTTAAGAGTCATTTCACCTGCTTGTATTATTGCCTATAGGAAGCCAGTGTTTGACCACTGGCTTGATCGTTTCTGTAATAGCAAAGCATCTAGACTCTGAGTTTGCTATTCTACCTGAAGCCGAATCTGAATCCAGCAGACTCGGGGCCGTGGCAGATGGATGCATGTGCTGGCAGCGGGAGAGTCACAGGGGCCAGGCGACATGTATGGGAGAGACACCAGCGGGTCCCATGTTTCACGCCCGCGTGTGGCAAGAAATCTCCGACTCCATACAAATGACAGATCACAATTAAGGCTCAGAAACAAGCCCTTCAAAACCACATGACACTGAACACTCATGTCTCTCTGCATCATTTCTGTCTTCCTTGAACTTCTGCATAACAAGCATACACTTTCAACTTTACATGAACAAATCCTTTCCTGATAGAAACCGCTTCTTTTAACATTGAAAACCCTTCTCGGGAACAGCACCAATGTCAAAGGCAATCTCATTTTCTGGGAAACCTCACCTTCCACCAGGGGACTGGTTATGGTAGGGGCCTCTCGATCTGCTGTTGGAATTTACATTTGGAAACTGAGTTGTCTGCTTGAGGGTCTTTATTCGAAGCACCTTTTGGAGAACTACCCACACCCAGGGACACAGAATAGGGCGGAACCGAAGGAGGACCAACCAGTGTCTCCCCAGCTGGGGGGAAAAAAAAAAAAACACCAAACCTACTTACTCATTTTCTACCAATAAAACTGCACTGTCTTTGTGGAAGACTGTTAGTCGTTTCAAGTTTTACATGCACTTTGCGTCCCGTCTTGAAACTTATGTGACTGTGTCACAGCAAGGTCACCATCCTCCCCTCGTCGCTAGTAGGTAAGTGAAGAGCAAGAGAGGATAATGCCCATCGCACAGATGGAAAGATGAAAGCGCCGCGAAATGACTTGCCTTTGACCACTCAGCCGCTGGCTGGACAGGGCCTGGGGCCCGTGGAGAGTTCTCAGACCGCAGCTGTGTCTCCCTAGACCGTGGGGCCCCTGCACGTTCACGGGGCCAGTGCGCCACCTGTCGCCATGCAGGTCCTGATCCCGCAGGTCCGGGGCAGGGCCCGAGAGTCTGCATTTCCCAGGTGCTGGGGGCGCCCCAGGGAACGTACTTTGGGTAACAAGGCACTAGATCACACCGATTCTGAAGAGACTCCCATCGTGTAAAACGCTGTTTGATAAGGCCTCTCTGAGTGACCCGGAGGCCACCTAGGTATGAATTACAAATACAAGGACGTGATAGAAGTATGAAAATGGCTGCCTCTTATCGTCACTTTTTCAACACCTTTAAATTAGCCATTCCTTCTGGAACTCAGCCGTGACACTGACCTGTCTGCTATTTAGAGCGCTCTGCCAGCGACCGAATTCGTGCAGGTCTAAATGCGGCAGAGAGGAAGTGCAGAAACGTAACCCGGGGGTCCCGGGGCCGCTCAGCAGAAGGTGACAGCAGACGCCCGACCTCTACATTCACTGCCTTTCAAATCGAGGCAGAGCTCAAAGGGCCCAAGCCTTCCCGTTTCCCTTCAGCCTCCACAGTCCACTCCTTGTCACGCCCTTTCCTTCCTGCCCAGGGTCCCCACAGGGTCCCCACTTAGACACTGCTCCTCTCCGGGGGGCACCGCGTGCAACTGCGCTGCCTGCCCTCAGTGGGCATGAGCACCATCATCGGCGCGACCGTTCCCATCACCCCCAGCACAGAAGAGCGCCCAGCCGACATCCGCTTTGGGATCAGCTCACTGGGAACAAGCAACCGGGCACCACGTGTGGTGCCACACGTGGCCTTCATCAGGGGAAGGTCATCCACACAAGAGCTTCCTAATAAACCAGTGAAGTGGTCAGAGGGAGGGCTGTCTGCGCGGGGAAAGGGTAAGGAAGCTCACCGAGGGGTAGCTGCGGTCTCGGTGAGGAGCGGACAGGGAGGACTCGGGAAGGCCGGGCTCCCGCCCTCCCGAGAACTAGAGTCTGGGCTCGGACAAGCCAGTGAGCGTCCGCCGCTCGCCGCCTGAGTTGGGCTGTGACCGTGGTTGTCACGGTACTTGTAGCCAAGCTGTCAACCCCCCAGGCAGGGACTCGGAGCCGACCAGGAGCAGCAAGAAAATCATAACTCCACTCGGTTCGCCCACAGGATTTGGTGCAATTCGGGGAATCAAGCCCGGAGGTGGGGACAGGGGTGACGGGAAGCGAGCCCTGGTGACCCCGGAAATTTCCGGGGGGTGGTGAGAGCAGGAGGCCGGTGGGGGCAAAGGGCAGTGGCTGGCACTCAGGTAGGGCTGGGGAGGTAACACGGACGGCGTCTGCGTGTCAACTTCTCGGGGGCCCTGCAGACCCCCAGATGCAAGTCTGAGAAGTGCCGGAGACTCCAGGCTTCTGGGCGGGACCTTTTCCTTGATCAATGAGCTTACACAAGACGGTGCTCCCAGTTAATAAAGGGACTGGCAGGTGATAGCAGAGGCCGCTTCCCTGCCTTAAGTGGCTTATTTATTTTCACAACTTCCCCAGTCCTGTCTAGGCAGACAGTTACTCTCACCTGTGGGCTCCGTTAGCACTCTGCTCATACTTCATTTCTAGCACTTTCCACGGTGCCCCAGCACCGTATCTATTTGCATGTCTGTGTCCCTGGAGACTGTGAACTCCTTGAAGGTAAAGCCTGCCTCTCGGGCACTCCTGGGCTGGAACGCAGTACCTGCCGATAAATATTAAATCAATGTATATGTTGTATACTTTTCACTTTTATTTCGAAATCAAACCAACAAAACCCCCATCCCGTGTGTCACGAGGGTCCACTCCTGCAGGGCCCGCAGGCGCACACTGGCCCACGGCATTCTCTCTAGCTCCAAATGGGCCCTTGGAGAACTGTGACGGGTGTTCTTTTTTTTTTTTTTTTTTAATGTTTTTATTTATTTTTGAGATTTAGAGAGAGAGAGCACGAGTAGGGGAGGGGCAGAGAGAGAGGGAGACACAGAATCAGAAGCAGGCTCCAGGCTCTGAGCTGTCAGCACAGAGCCCGACGCGGGGCTCGAACCCACAAACCACACCATCATGACCTGAGCCGAACTGGACGCTCAACCGATTGAGCCCCCCAGAAGCCCCAGAGAAATATTCTTAACAGCACTTTTGATAGAATGTTTGCTTCAGCCCAATGTGTTTATTTAGTGCTACACAATATAAATCCCCCAAACACTAGATTTCGAAACTCTAAATGGCTCTTCCGTTTCCCATGTGTCAGAGAAAGTTATAATCAAACGGCATAAGGTCCCAAGAAGTGCCCATAGTCAGCACCTCGATATAGTATTTGAATGAATGAATGAATGAATGAATACCGAACCCTGGGAAAAATCAGAACTACCATTTAAGGATAAGCTAAAACGATTTTGACTCTTCAGGGAAGAGTTTCTTCCGGGTTCTGATGCTACGCTTGCCTTGCCTGTGAGAGGACCGCCTTCCAACAGGGCAAAGGTGCCGTCCGGTGACGCCCCACCGTGTGACCGGGGTGGCCTGTGTGTCGGCGGAAGGCGACACACCTGACTCGGAATGCCTCCTCTCCCCCGGTTACCTCTGCGGCTCTGGGGAGACTCTTAACTTATAGGACCCTCTCAGCCTTTTCCTTTGTTTCACTTGTCCTCCATCAGAGGGAACACCACCGGCCCGCGGACACAGCAAGAAAGGCACGGAGGAGGCTATGCAAACAGTATGGGCAGGGGGTACTCCTAAAATGAGCCCGCTCCCTGTAACACAGGACCACTGGTTACAGCCCGGAAGGTTCTGAGGCATTTGCCGTTAGAAAACTGAGGGGGAAATACCCCAAAGTGAATAGCAAAGTCTTGAAATTCATTATCCCTATAATCTCTCAGCCAAAAGTAGAAGCAGCTAAATTTCTTTTTACGTGAACTATAAGTAGCCCGTGACAGGCCCACAGTGGATTATTTTTTAAATCTTTACTATGTTTATATTAAATATATATCATATTTAATATTTATTACATTAAAAGCAGGTAGGTTTCTTTGGGGTGCAAGTATCAGAAAACCCAACTAAAACTGGCTTAAACAGTAATAACTGGAAAGATAGAGGTAGGTCAGGCTTCAGGTGTAGTTTGATCAGGGATCCAGCTCCCTTTCTCCGGGATTCTTTTCCCGGACTATTTCCTCAGAAGGCTGCCTACAGGACAAGGCTGTGCTTCCATTCCACAGATACCCCTCCCACTGACCACAGGCCCCCACTTTCCCTGGGGGAGCCAACTGCACCTATAGGTGTGCTGAGGGAAGCGGGTTTCCCTCTGGGGAGCAGCCAGTCCCACCCAAACCACAAGAAACCCCGGGTACTGTTCATAAATGGGAAGGGGCAGCATGGTCGCTGGGAAGACCGCTGCCCACCACCCCGCAGAACAGCTGTGACACAGCAAAGGCCCCCTGGGGGTGGGGTGCGTCCTCGTGAATCCCGCAAGATCCTTGAAGTCAGGGACGAGCATGTCAGGCATTTAATAACAGTCATGTGGGTAATGGGGCCTGTCCGGGAACCGTCTCTGTCCCTGCGAGGCCCTGGTCATTGTGGTCCTACCTGAAGACTCTAACTGCCCAGACTATGGGACTGGTGGCTTCAGGCCAGGTGAGGGGTGAGGGGCTGAAGGAGCCCCCCCTTCTGGGTCTCAGAGCCTCATGAGAATGAAGCGTTCACCTCCAAGCCCCCAGGCTCCTAACTCCCCGTAGACACTGACCTCCTGGGTCCTTACGAGATGCATCACCTGAACTCTGCCTTCATCTCCATGCAGCCTTTCTTCCCTGGCGTGTCTGATCCACGTTTCCCTTTGTACGGGGACACAGCCACATGGGGCGGGCTTAACCCCACTCTCTGACCTCATCTTCATTGGAGCACCTGTTCTGAATAAGGTCTGGTCACAGGTTCTAGGGACGAGGACCTCAGTGCCTTCTGGGGACCGGTTCGACCCGCAGCACAGGCTGATGCTGAATGGGCGCCTGTGTGCGCGTGGACGCCTGTGTGCGCGGGCCGGAAGGAGACAGGGGACAGACGGTCCTGCGGGCGCTGTCTGGCACCATGCACTGGGACCACGTGGACGTGTCCCTGGCTGCCGGGTGGGAAGCCCTTTGGGGTACTGTCCCCCTCCCTGATCCTGGGCACATCTCCCCCTGATTCCGGGACGGATGAGCCTGGAGCCCCCAAAGCTGTGACCTCGCCCGTCCTGGGCCAACCTCGGCCTTCCTTCCCTGCCCTGTCACTCATCTTTCTGTCACCCTAGGACACCCCCTCTGGCCTCCCTCAGGGAGGGTGTTAGGTGCCAGGGAGGTCAGTGCAGCGGCCACGGCCCCAGTCAGGGGACAGTGGGGTCTGGGTCCCACGTGGGGGAGCGAGCGAACAAGGCGCTCCCAGGGGTGGGTGAGAAGCAGTGCAGTGTGTCCACCTTTAGCTCCTCACGGGGAACCCCTGCCCCCCCAGGGCAAACTCCCATCACGCGGGGGGGGGAGGGACCCTCTGGCTCCCAGCAGCAGGCACCCCCATCCTGCCACGCCCACCACCCAGCCAACAGCAGCACCTGAGTTCACGAGAACCCTCGCCGCCCCCCACGCCCCCAGCCACGCGGCCAGCATTCATCGTCACAAGCGTCTCTGTGGCCTGGAACACAGGACCCTCCCGCTGTGAGTTCCCAGGGAGCCGCTTCGCCCGACTGAGCGCTGGCCAGAGGAATCGGAGCTAACAGCCTCTTTGGGGAAAGCGGCCCATGGCCTGTTGGTCGGTCATTTTAGGGGTGAAAATTTGTTTCCCAGACTATTTCTGTGAAGACAAGGAGTTTTCCGCTCCACAGAATTCACACCGACTGTCCCCCGATATCACCATCCTTTCCCCCCATAGCGTCTGCTTTTGCATATCCCCCCACAGGGTGAAAGAACGCTGCTATTCTTGTTATGGGATAACCCGCCCGCCGCACTTTGTCAGGGAGATTCTGGGGCCCAGAGGGGCACGGCAGCGACCCGAGGGCGCACAGCTCTGCGCGCGCCCACCCCCGCCCCCCCCACCGGCACGTGCCACAAAGCAATTTCAAATGACTTTTTTTTTTTTGGGAGGGATGATTTAAAACATCCTTTTCCAGAGCTTTTTCCTCTGAGGTAATTAACCCATTCTGTTAATGGCAGGAGGGCTGTGCTAATACTTGCGGAGAAATCTCTCACTTAAGAGCTTAGCACTGTGAGAAGAAACCTATGCCACATTTTAAAAGCCAGTTGGGTTTCATTTAGATACTCCATTCGCTTTTTTGCTTTAGCGGTGTCTGCAAGGAAATGCGACGACACACACAGCAGCGCGAGTCACTCAGCCACAGACGTGGCCGCTCACCAGGGGCCCCCCCTTGGGACTGGGGACGAGCCAGCGGCGGCAGGGCCGGAAGCAAGCCCGACCTCGGTGCCACGGGAGTCCCGGTCCCCCAACGTGTCACCGGGGTCCCCTCAGGACGCCCATGCGGAACGCGGACAATGCAGGGACCCCGAACACCCGCGGCGCCCAGCCCGCAAGAGCCGGGACGGTCCGGCCCGGGGCGCAAGGGCCTCGGGGCTGCTGGGCGCTTCCGGGGGGCTTCTCCCTCCTCCTGCTGCAGGCGTCGGGAGGGGGCGAACCTGGGCGGACTCGGCCCGTCACCGACAGCCGGCCCGGCGCTCGGCTGGCCCCCGGACCGGGTCAGGAGGGTGCGGGATCTCTGCGCCAGGGACATCGGCGCAGAGCCGGGGCGGTTTCCCAGGGGCGGGGGCGGGGGCGGGGGGCAGGAGAACGTGAGCCTTCCCTGCCCTGCAGGAGAGCGGCCGCCAGGAGCCCCGACTACCGTCAAAGCGGAACCCGGGGGCAGGTGAACCGCAGCGTTTGCAACCGCAGGAGGGGCTGTGTGCGCAATTTCGGGGCCGACCCGAGGCCCCTGTCCCGGGCTATGCACCTGGTCCGAGCCCCGGGGAGGCGGTCACCCAGCGATGGGGCCCCTGCCGGCGGTGCTCCGCACGGGGTGCTGGTGCTCACACGAGCCCCTCCCATCCACCCAGCTGGTCCCCTCCCGCTGTGAACAGGCGACTCTCGCCCAGACCAGACGAGGCGGCACTTCCGGGGCACTTCCGGGGGGTACTTCCGGGCGGCACTTCCGGGGGGGCACTTCCGGGGCAATGACAGCCCGCTCTCTCGCCACCTGGCTTGTTTAGGTTTTCAGTCAAAATTGGACGAGAGAGGGGGCGCCTGGGTGGCTTAGTCGGTTAAACGTCCGACTTTTGCTTAGGTCATGATCTCGCGGTTCGTGGGTTCGGGCCCCGTGTCGGGCTCTGTGCTGACTGCCAGCTCAGAGCCTGGAGCCTGTTTCAGTCTGTGACTCCCTCTCTCTCTGACCCTCCCCTGCTCACACTGTCTCTCTCTCTCTCTCTCTCTCTCTCTCCTAGAAATAAATAAAAATATTATTTTAAAAATTGGACGAGAGAGTCCTCGGAGCGAACGGCTGGTGCTCCAGACGGGGACTCGGCAGGACTTGGCACCTGAGCACGCGGGGCCGCGCGCAGGCGCGACCCCGGCCCCCACCCCGCACGCGGCCCCCAACCCGCGGCCCTGGGATAGGACGCGGCCCGCTGTGTGGTCACCCTGGCGGCGAGAGGCAGCGGCCGTGATCGCTCCTGTTCTTTCCAGATGATTCTCCAACAGTCTCGTCACACACACACACGCACACGTGTCTTCCACGTTCCCGGGGCCCCTCAGGCGGCCCCGATGCGGTGAAGGCAGAGAGACTGTGCCCTTTCCCTCCCATCCGCCCAGAGCCCCCGGGGGGCCGGGAAGCCGGGAGCGTGCGGCCAGGTGCGTGTGCAGAGGGCGAGGCCCCCCGTCTACACGGCCGGCTCCCCTCCGCAGTGCAGGTGTGGGTCTCCACCGTCGGGGGCCGCCTCGGTGGTCGGGGCAGCGAGGACCACCCGCTCACATTCCCGCCTGCGAGACCCTGGCGCCCCTACCACCCTCCAGGCTTCCTGGGTGCTCGCCCTTGGCCTCCACGGAGTCCCCCGAACGGGGTGCTCTAGACCAACACTGTCCAACGGAAATGAATCGAGAACCACGCGTGCCAAATGTCCCAACGGCCCCATTATAAAGGATGAGGTTAATTTTCCTGGCATGTTTTGTCTAGACCGATATATGCAAAACAGTACCATATCAACTTGTATCAATATAAAAACTATTGAGATATTTTACTCTTTCCAAGCCAGATGGAACAAGCCTCATTCGAGCTCACTAGCCGTGAGGCTCCTGGCGGTCACGTTGGGCAGTGGGCTTCTAGACTGTAAGCCCGGGGGCCAATTTTTTAAAATCAATAATAAATGTCTGACACATCTGGCTTATGGTGTACGAGGCATGGATTTAACTGCTTATATAATAACTTCTTTTATCTTGTAAGTTTTATTTATTTTGAGAGCTGGGGAGGGGCAGAGAGAGAGAGAGACGGGGAGAGAGAATCCCAGGTGGGCTCCACACTATGAGCACAGAGCCTGATGCGGGGCCCAATCTCACGAACTGTGAGATCATGACCTGAGCCAAAAGCAAGAGTTGGATGTTTAACCAGCTGAGCCACCCAAGCGCCCCTATATAACTACCCTGTAATGTAGGGTCACTATTATCACCCTCAATTTACAGATGGGGCAACTGAGGCACAGAGAGTGGCAGACACATACCCAAGGTCACAGGACTAGTAGATGAAACAGCTGGGTAGGGACACAGCAGCCTGGTTCCAGATTGTCCCAAGGCCTTTCAAGACCGTAACACAAACCAGCTGCTCAATAAATATTTGTAGGATAACTGACTAAGAGAGATATTTACCTTTCATTTACCGATGAAATTGATGCCCAGAGAAGTTAGTGAACCCCTAATGTCACGCAGCCAGAAAATAGCTGAGTTATTATTAAGCCAGGAGTGTCTGCTCTGGAAAGTTGGGGAAGGCTCCAGAGAGTATTCCAGGGGAAGAGTGGATTGTTTTGGGCCAATTTTATGGGGGTGGAGCCGAGGGGGTTGGGATTTGACTGCAAGTTGCATATATCAAGATGGGGAAGAAATGTTGAACTGGAAGAATGAATGATGCAGAAGGCCAGCTGGATCTATTCCAGTAGGGGCGGGGGCCAAGTGGAAGAGGAGGACCCGCCTCAGAGGGCCTTGGAGAGGGGTGGGGGTCTCAGGGTCCTGAGGGAAAGGTGCGGCCCCCTGCCCTCAGAGTGGCTGCCCGGCATGGATCCCCTCAGCCGGACCCTGCGGAGGGAGAAGCTCCCGTCCAGATTTCCTTCCCCGCCCCTGCCAGCCCATCCCCGCCACCCACAGTCCCCCAGCTCTCACTTCTAGAAGGACTGACGGAAGCCACTGGCTGCACGGAGGAAGTCCAGTCCATCACCCACAGGTGAGTGAAGGCTACTCAGAACCGGAGGCACCTGCTGGCAGTGAGCGGAGGACCCGGCAGGCAGGTTCTCCTCCTTCCCAAGCAGCATCCCTTGCTGGCGCCCGCGTCTGGTGCAGCCTGAGAGCGGCCGCGGTGGCCGCCTGCACTGCTGTCACTCATCTCGGGAGGAGCAACCCCCACAGACTCACTGCAAACCACCTGGTGGAGACCCCTCGGCCTCCTAGGACGCGGACGGCTCTGGGCTCTGCCGTAGACAGGAGGGGGCCAGGCAGGGTCAGCCCCGCTTCCTGTGTTCCCTTCCCTCCTCTCCTTCTTCTCTTCCCCTCCTTCCCTCCTTCGTCTGCTTTAGGAAAAGATTGAAAGCACGAAAATTTAATTCCCCGCTCATCCGGTGCCATCAGCTGTTGAGTTCAGCATCTAACAGATTTTCCAACCCCAGGATTCAGACCTTAATTGTATTATTCTCACACGAAGGAGAAAATGCAGGTACATTTTCTGTTTGTTAAAAAAAAAAAAAGAAAAGAAAGAAAAATCAGTGCAAAATGGCACTTTTTGTTTGCACAACTCTCCTGGTGTATTATTTATTGCAAGGGAAAATTATCTTGCTAAGAAAATAGTGTCACTAAAAAATTAGGTGGTTCCCAATCAACTTATGACAGTAATTGCTGTAATGTCCTCTTTGATTTAGATATAGTAATATCAATGTAATTGCCACTGGGAAAAAATTATAATGGCTGTTAATGATAACTAACACATAAATGGCAACGAACAGGAACATGTACTTTATATTGGATTCAACCCTAGAGCAGCAGTAAGAATCCAAGGGGTGTCAGCAATCTGGCACAGTCCCCCCAGGAACCAAGCCCCCCGCGCTGCCCTGTAAGTGAGGGAGTGGATGACTGGGGGCGTGCAGGGACATCCTCGGCCTTTTGCAGGATTCACAGTCGCGGGGGTGGGGAGGGTGGCTGCCAACCCTCCAGAAGCAAAGGCAAGGCAACACCCACACTGGCCCAGGGCCTAGAAGTGCTCCCACTCGGGAAGTGGCGCCATGAATGTTGGCTTGGAGACCCTCCAGGGTGCCTTTGTGGTTTCCTGAACTCATTCAGTCCTAACCCCGGGGTGCATAATCCGCAAAACATGGTCTCTGTCCCTCGACTGTAAACCCCAGGGGAGCTGGCCCTAGGCTGGTTTTGTAACACTTGGGCCCCCCTCCTGTGGGCCTCACAGGGCCCACCAGCCAGCCCGGCGATGTCCATCCAGCGCAGTTGTTCACTGGGGACTGGTGATAGACGAGACCCGTGGACGCTGGTGGCTCTCACGGGCCGCTGTGCGGGGTGTCCCGGCAGGCACGGGATCATGGGAGCAGAGCCCTGGCCAGCGTGGGTCACAAGCACCTCCACTGATAGGTTTGTCATCCAGAAGAGGCATCGTTCTAGTTCATGACCAGTTACCCAGATGACATTGTAGCTGTTAAGGTTCTTAGTGCCCATCATCAACCGGTGAAGAGGGAGCACTGAGGAAATGAGATTCCCCGCAGGACTCAGTGCGGTAAAGTGAGGGGATGGGAAGGACCACACAGGGCCAGGGTGGGGTCAGGGGCCTGAGTGCTTGTCTAGACTGCCTGCTCCCTGGACCCGGGCATGCCGTCTGGCCTCACCGGTGGCAAAGGAGGGCCTGGGCTGCACGGGCGGTGCCGGAGTGTGCTGTGGGTCCAACCCGTCCACAGAGGGAGCCGCTCAGAGTCTCGTTCTGCAGAGTGGAGGGGGCTGGGGGAGGGCCTGACTGCCTGTGCACCTATGAAGCCCCTTGGGGAATTCTGAAAAGGATGAGAATGAGGGTAGCAGCTCCAATTCACGTTACGTTTTTATTCTCAGAGCAAACATTTTAGGTGGTTGCTAATTTTCGTTCTCCCTTTATAGAAGCAGCAGATAGGCACAGAGAGGCTGAGTAGCTTGCCCAAAGTTACACAGTAAGTGGTGAAGCCAAGTTTGGGGCTAGCTGGTTCACCCCAGAAGCCACACTTCAGCCCGATAGAGCATCCGTATGTAGTGTTGGTGGGAACTTATGCTTGAGAACCATCAGCCTGGATGACTGGCAAGACACCATCCAACTTAATATCGTATGATAACGTGCAGCTTGATGGAAATAAGAGGCACAGATATTTCCAGAGAATGGAGTGATAGCCTGGGGCATGGCAGTTGGCATCCCTGGGCAGCAGGGGGCCACCTGGACACCCACAGATCGGAGGCAGGTGGGACTTCTGTTCCTGATAATATGGGCACTGACATTCCTACAGCAGAAAGGTTCTACAAAACTGTGAAAATCGTAGAAATTGTGAGGAGCTGACAAAAAGGCAAGAAAGAAGAAATTACTAGGCCAAAATCCAAGAGGAAGTAGAAACATAGAGGGAGGTAGGAAACTGAAGCCACGTCTACTGCGGAAAAGAAAAAATCACTAGCAATGGGGGCCCTTGAACTTTATTTAGTTACCACAGCTTTTCAAAGTGCTTGGAACTGGGGCGCCTGGGTGGCTTAGTCGGTTGAGCGTCCGACTTTCGCTTAGGTCATGATCTCGCGGTTCGTGGGTTCGACTCCACGTCGTGCTCTGTGCTGACAGCTCAGAGCCTGGAGCCTGTTTCGGAGTCTGTGTCTCCCTCTCTCTCTGACCCTCCCCTGTTCAGGCTGTCTCTCTCTCTTCCAGAAATAAATTTAAAAATATTAAAAAAAAAAAAAAAGTGCTTGGGACTAAAGATAAAGCTCAGGGCCGTCTGAGGTGAGGAGCCCCGAACCCAGCATGATCCGCTTGGTACAAAAACACACACAACAAAACCTCATATCCATGAATTTAGTGTGGATCCGACTGACAGTGCACCCAAAATTCCTGGCAGCAGAAAACATATTCTCTCTGAAGGAAAGCATCTTCATCTTAAATCTCAGAAAATCCCCACAAGGAAAATGATCCGATTACCGTTAGAAATATTTAATAATAAGAAATTCCAAGCCGTGAGCCAGAAACAGCAGAAGCAAAGAACACAGACACATAAAAGATTTTATGAATTAACTGGGATGGATTATAAAACAGCAATGCTAACTATATTTAACAAAGGAATTCCAAGAAAATTATCAAAACAACCTTGAATATTTGAAAAAGAATGGATATAACCTTAGGAAGTAAAAAGAAAACATATAGAAATGAAATTAACAATTTAATTAATGGTTTAGCTACCAATTAGATATACCTGAAGAGAGAATTTGTGAATTGGAATAGAGAGAGGAAATTGTCCAAACTGTACCGTGGAGGGTCAAAGAGATAGAAAATATAACCAGTGCTAACTCCAGAAATTTCTCCCAACCACAAACATTCTCCAAGTTTACTTGGTCTTATCAGGTGTCAAGGAAAGATTTTCCTAATTACAACTCGTTCCTTCCCAGAAGGGTTCTTTATAGTTTTTGATTAACACTGGGGGTTTGCTGTGGTCCAGTCATGCCACCTGGAAAACCCCCTGAGCTCAAGCACATGTGAACCACGACTGCATATCACAAATGGCCCGTGGCATCGTGTCATTGATGGCAACATGCTTCCCCATCTCAGAGACACTGAAGTGGAAACAGTCTGTGGAGCTAACTGGGTCCTGACTCAGGAATATCAGGCTGCTGTCCTCCAGGGAAGCCCCCCGCCCACTGCAATGAAGAAGACAGAGGCCTGGAGTGACGGTCTGTGCCAGCCTCCCAGAGAGCCTCCAAATATAGGACAGCCCAAAGAAAGGGAGAGCAGAGAAGGGGTGAGAGCGAGCAGGGAGCACCATGATTCTGGCTGGAATCGCCCAAAGCATGGCACATTGGGAAACGGACGGGTTGGGGGTCCTATGGAGAGGGGTTCAGAACCTGACTCTGTTATCTAGTGCTGGTCATTAGACATCATCTCTGTGAAATGGGGACAGTGCTCACAGCATCATTCCAAAGACGAGGAACCACAGTCAATTCTCATTGTTCAAGACAGTCATACTCTATGAAGTCACGCAAACACAGAATTGGTAAACATTGGACGATCGCTCTTAGTGGGAACACTAGCCAAGCCCCTGGCCACAACCTGCACCAATCAATCTGCCCAAGACCTTATTGTATGTGTTTCCGCTTAAAAACCCCTGACTTAATATATACCGTGGACCCATGAACACTGAACTCATGGCCAGCAACGGCATAACTCAGGCTTGAACGAAGCTTACCTAATGCACCTACTTTCTCCTTGAGGCACGTCACAGTCTTCGGCACCACACGTGGGCGTCATTTTGAACTGCAAAGTCATCAGCAAAAAGCGTAAAAATGAGAACAACATGATACCAAGTCGACTGTGAAAGGCGCAGGTGCTTACAGTAGGGGAGCTGACACCGGAAGGCAGAGTCTTGCCCTGTGTGACCTCACCTGGGAACATGTGCATCACATTGTTTGGTGCTCTGCACATATCCATGAGTGATCATGGAAGCCCTGCGAGTGTTGATTTTAGGATTACAAATACATTTTAGCGAGAAGGAAAATTCACAGATATGGAATCTGCAAATAATGAAGATCAACCGTACATACATAAAGCACTGGGCCCATAGGAGGCATCCAGTAGATGGCGACTCCCATGGTTACTGCTGTGTGACGTCACTGGTGTCCCTCTGAAGTTCTGCCATATTGGAAAACCTGCAGAGACGGGCTTGGTGGAGACAACGGAGCGGCTTACCCATCTGTCATTGACCCTTCCATTCATTCCACAGACATTTACTGAGTAACTGTTTGGGGCCATGCATGGAGAACAGAGAACATGATATCTCCACTGGCCCATTGGATGGAGGCTTTGACTTCATTAAAGATGTTTCTCTGACCACTGGAGTGGAGGCGGAGGGATAGAAGATCCTTCAGGCAGTTGGGATATAGGTAACCAACAGCGTTACATTGCATATCGTACTTACAACCTTCAACACGTAAATGCATTTTAAAAAATCCATGTAAAAGAAATAATCAGAGATATGCATGAATATTTGTGTGTTAAGCTTTTCATCGCCACGCGTTCATAGCGGAGACATTATAGTATGTCCGTAAGGGTATGTAATGTAACCATTATAAATCATTAAAGAAATTTCATGATGTGTCATTGGATTAAAATTATCAAGTTATAAAGCAGTGCGTACAGAATGACACTGATTTCTGTAAATCATATATGTACTGAAAAAAATCTGAAAGGAAATTGTCTAAAATGCTAGCAATGGCTCTCTCTCAATAGCAGCAGCAGAAATATATAGCTACTTTGTACGCTTTTCTGCATTTTCTAAATTTTCTATTATAATCATCTGTGTTTTGTAAAAAGATAACCATTTAGCCACATCCATTTAAATAAATGCATTTGACATGGCTTCACGCCTTTTCACAGTCCCACGTGGCATCAGTAATGAGGGGTGGGGCCATCCGCTCCTAAAGGGGAGGGTCTTTCAGGGAACCGCAAATTCCCTGGGGGACCATGCATCTGCCACTGAGCACTGACCCTGTTCCACCGAAGAGACCAGTCTACCGACTGTGTGCTTAAGAACATCAGCAGGACTGGGGCGCCTGGGTGGCTTAGTCGGTTAAGCATCCGACTTTCGCTTGGGTCATGATCTCGCGGTTCGTGGGTTCGAGCCCCGCGTCGGGCTCTGTGCTGACTGCCAGCTCGGAGCCTGGAGCCTGTTTCAGTCTGTGACTCCCTCTCTCTCTGACCCTCCCCTGCTCACGCTGTCTCTCTTTCCAAGAAATAAAGAAAAATTAAAAAAAAAAAAAAAAAGAACATCAGCAGGACTTTAGCACTTTATTTGGGGGTAAATCTGAAAACCTCCAGCCTCCTTTGGCAGCACCTAAAGCCCCAACCACGTTCCAGATGATGCATTGAGACTCTGCGAAGGCACAACGACCCCTCCCACTTGGGGGTGCCTGACACAGACGGAAATGCACTCACCTCGAAAAGAAGGAAGTGACACGTTAGAAATGAGAATATCACCTCGGATGTCAGCCAGAATATCACTCTATTACCAGCAAGGAATACATCTTAAAGCCCCAACATTTGTTTAGTGAACATAAAAGGGCAAAGAAAGTGTAATGTGCATGCATAACCCACGACCATAGATGGGCCGGAAGGTAGTTCTGGATGGAAAAGTTAAAAAATCCCAGATTTAGGTACTGAAGAACCGTCTGTGCTGGCAAGAAATGAACAACCTTTCTTCATTTATTTATGGCTACAGATCACCTTTGTTTGGGGCCTATTAGCTGGGTAGGGACTTACATTGGAGCAATTCATGATGTTTCGTCACAAATCTTTTGCTGGCTCGATCCATAAATTCAAGGCACCAGCTCGAAGGCTCCGATTTCGAAAAACACCTGTTATTCCACTTATTCTAGCCCTGGAGGGGAGCGGGAAGTCCACACGGCAAGGGCCGCTCACCGGCCCTGCCTCCTCAAGTTAGAGACACAGCTGTACTACAATCTGCAGCCCCTGGGGTGAGTCGGGGCTAACTTGCAGCGTGGACACTTCCAGGCCAAGCTGATGAAAACCCTCCATCTGCGGGCCCTACCCCCATCCCCCGGTGCCCAGGCTCACTACCTGTCAGGGAGCCTGGGACCCCAGACCCAGAGTGGCCTGGGCGAGGCACTGACCGGAGAAGCCCATCTCTTACCTCAGGTGTGCGAAAACAATTCTGGGTTTATCTGTCCCAGCAGCTATCCTAATGAACACGGACAGAGACCCAAATGTGAGCATTTTTTAAACAGGTGCTCATGTGCCGCTTGGGATTTTTCCAGAAAATCTCGAAGTGAGAAATCAGTGTGCTCAACCGCACTTGTGGATTTCCTTCCCAAACCAGTTCATGCCTTCAGGGAAGAGCAAAACACCGTAACCCCTGGGCACCTAAACAGTCATCTCCACCGGAGAGCTCTAAAACCCAAGTCAGAGTTTCACCTCAAGTCTCTGCTTCCCAGGAAAAACTCCATCCCGGGTGAGACGAGGTCCCACCGCCCCTTTTCTGTCCATATGATGCCCATGAGGCCGGAGCACCTCAGTGTCCCTTTCCTCCGGACAGCTTCTTGGAAAAGTCATCTGTGCTGAGAGTCAGCACTGCCCTCCGTGCCTCGCTTGCCTGCCCAGGCACCCTGCTTCTGACTCCACCGGCTGCACAGGGAAGGTTCTTCCAGCCGCAGCTCGGCATCCCATGATGCTTCACAGCCCCGAGTTCACCTCGCTGATCAGTGCGCTCCCTGAACCACTCCCTTTATTTTCTTTTTAAGTTTATTTACTTATTCTGAGGGGGCTGGGGAGAGGAAGCTGGGAAAGGGCAGAGAGAGAGAGGGAGAGAGAATCTCAAGCAGGCTCTGCTGTTAGCATGGAGCCCAACGCAGGGCTCGAACTCACAAACCACGAGATCACAACCTGAGCCAGAGATCAAAACTCGGAGCTCCCCACAGAGGGAATTCTGAATCCTCCGTCCCACCCCACTGGGCAACACCACCCTTCGGGCCTGCAGCCCAGCTCTTGCATCAGACCAGAGTCCGCGGCAATGGCCTCTCGGACGCTGGGGGTACAGCCAGGGTGGGCATGGGAAGGGCTGTGTCGCCGCCAGAGCAGGTCAGGTCCACAGCGACAGGGTAAAGAACAGAAGCCAATGTCATTTTTAGTGTGATGGGGCCAATATTTTTACTCAGGAGGAAAGAAGTTCTTGGATTTATCATTAAAAGTCAACAGGAAAATAAGACTTCACATACAACATTGCATTCCCTTGCAGCTTCTCAGTTATGTATTTGGTACATAATGCAAGGCTCCTTGTTTTTAAGCAGATAATTTCCTGGGTAATATTACGGTAGTTGAGTTCTTCTGAATGTTGCCTTTATTTAAAAATAGCAGTGGAACTTGAGGAAAGGCCACATAAATCAATACACTGAAATGAATCCCTGTCCCTCGAATCACGGATAATGTTGCCTCTACAGCACTTTGGCGGCGTCTGGGGTTATTGACGGTGAGAGCCGGCCCTCGGGAGTGCCAGCGGCGCCCTGATGAGGCACCTCTCCCGGGAGGTTGGGCTGCTGCCCCTCCGGCCCCCACCGCAGCCCCCGGGCCCCCCACCGCAGCCCCTCCGGGCCCCCACCGCAGCCCCCCTGGACCCCCACCGCAGCCCCCCGGGTCCCCACCGCAGCCTCCCCAGGTCCCCCACAACAGCCTCCCTGGTCCCCACCGCAGACCCGGGCCCCACTGCAGCCCCAGGACCCCACCGCAGCCCCCGGGTCCCCACCGCAGCCTCCCGGGTCCCCACAGCAGCCCCCTGGTCCCCACCGCAGACCCCGGGCCCCCACTGCAGCCCCCAGGACCCCACTGCAGACCCCTGGGACCCCCACTGCAGCCCCCAGACCCCTTACCGCAGCCCCTGGGTCCACTGCCAGACCCCCCAGGCCCCATCCCCCACAGCCTCAGAAGCAGCAAGAGGCAGCTAGCATGACCCTGACTCTGCTGGGGAAGCAGGACAGGAGAATCCTCACCAGGCAGATCAGACCAAGCCCTCAGCCCCATATTTGTTCCCCACAAACCAAATCACAGGTACTATTTGGAGCGTGGCTCAGTTTCCCAGAGCTGCCCTAAGAGAGCACCGAAATCGTGGCTGAAACAACAGAAACATAGTCCCTCAGGCCCAGAGGCAAGAAGCCCCAGTTCAGGGTGTGAACAGGGCCAGACTCCCTCAGAAGGCTCTCGGGGGTCCTTCCTTCCCTCCTCTAGTTTCTGGAAGCCCCTGGAATCCCTCCTTATTCCTTGCCTTAGAGACGCATGACTCCCGTCTCTGCCTCCGTGGTCACGTGGCTTCTCCTGGGTGTCTGGGTCCACACTTCTCTCTCCTTACAAGGACACCTGTCATTGGATGAGGACCTATGCTGCTCCGCTGTGACCTGGGTCCAACCCGATTACATCAGCCCAGACCGAAGAAGGTCACATCACAGGTGCCGGAGGGAAGACATCAGCACATCTTCTGCTGGGGCACAATCCTACTCACTACAGAGTTGCTGTTTTTAAGTTTTTCTTCCTTCCTTTCTTTCTTTCTTTCTTTCTTTCTTTCTTTCTTTCTTTCTTTCTTTCTTTCTTTCTCTCTCTCTCTCTCTCTCTTTCTTCCTTCCTTCCTTCCTTCCTTCCTCCCTTCCTTCCTTCCCTTCTTTCTTTCTTTCGAGAGACAAAGAGAGTGTGAGCAGGGGAGGCAGAGAGAGAGGAGAGAGAGAGACTCCCAAGCAGGCTCGATGAGGTCAATGCACAGAGCCCAAAGCAGGACCCAGACCCAGGAAAACCGTGAGATCATGACCTGAGCTGCAGTCAAGAGTCAGACACTTACCTGACTAGCCACCCAGGTGCCCCAGAGTATCTTCTATAGGCCAGACAATACGCCCCATTTCCCTCCTTTGTTTCATTTCATCCTTAGAACCATCCTTCGAGGCAGGAAGGCCCAGCCCACAGGGTGAGCAAACCCAGAGCAGGGCAGTCAAATGTGTGCTCAAGTGTCGTGGGCAGACAGCAACCACACCGCAGAGGCAGGTCCAGGCCCCAGCCTCCACCCAGCCCTTCACCGCGGGCTGGAGGCTGAAGGAACTCCTCTGGCTCGTTACAGCCTAGCTGGCATCGGCGTTCTGGGTCAACGGACCAGTCCCGTCTGCCATCAGGACGTAAGGGGGCATCTCAAAGGGTCCTGCCTACTGAGGGCAGACTTCAGCCTGAGAAAACCAAGCGTTTGCCTTATAAGAACCCACACATGAGAGAGAGGGTCTTCGCAAAAGCGGCTGAGAGCCCCCAGCCCCCTCCAGGCTCTTGCCTATAAAAGACATCTGAAACGTCCCGGGCACATCCCCCAGTTTTGTGCCACGCGGGGTAACAGCACCGTCCCCATTAGCTCTGGCCCCTCCTCACCCCTGAATCCCTTTGGCAGACTGGGCACAGGCCCCCTAGTAGGCTAGTATGCTAGCCGTCCGGCACTTCACTGGCCTGACTGTAAAGCTAACTAAACTAATTAATCACACCCGATTAATAAGAGTGACAAGGTGAGGGAGGTGACTTTGTCCAAAATCTCCAATTTGGTGTGAGGGCGCGTAGTTTTTTAATCCCTGCAGCAATTTATTTTCCATATAGCAAACTTTCTCCAAGAATGTCCCAAAATGTAGTCAAGGTTAACTGTGCTGTGAGCTTATTCAATATTTATGATTCTTTTTATTTGTATTACTAGGACTTTTTGGGGACTCCAAAGGGTCCATTAATCAAACAGAGTGACAAAATGAGGCATGTGACAATTGGAACAAGGCCTGCCTATGGTTACGATTGGATGTATAAACATATGCATATAGACATACGTCTCTATTTTGGGGAGGGTGCGGGAACAGGAGAGGCAACTTAACTTTATCAACAGCTCCTGATTAATTGTTACCAAGTGTCATCCATAAACTTCCCTTCGATCTAATAATCCTCTCGGGCAATTTAACCACATCCCCGCCCGGCGATTTGGTGGTGCCGAGGCTGGGTTTCTGAGACAAGGAGAGGGTGACGCCAGTGACTGGCGACGGGCGGTGGACAGAGTTCTTGGAACTGACAGTTCTGAAATACAATTATCAGCGCGATCTGCTTAAGGATTCATCATCAGCTCCTGCCTTCTGAAGACTTAAAAAAATACCAAGACACACAGAGAGAAAGAGGTGATAAGGAGGCTTCATTTTCCTCCAGCCTCATAACTGTAAATTGAAGAAAATTATTTTCTTTGCCTCCAGCTCATTGGCATATAGGCAGCATTATATTATAATTTCATAAGCATAAATCCTTTGAATAAATTTCAGAAGAATAACTGAATTAGAAATGCAAGTAAAGTATGTAAAAAACTTAAGTGTACCAGGCAGGGGAGAGGAGGTGCGAGGGGCACAGGCAAAGAGGAAAGCCCCTTCTGGGTGCCTCCCGTGGGCCCCCAAAGGCCCGGGAAGAGCTTGGTGTCAGGGAGAGGCCGTTTTTAACCCCCTTCTGTGCCTGGTGGCGAATAAAATAAGGTCTTCTCCTCTCCCCTTGCTCGTGTTCCAAGGAATTTGAGTCGTAATTCATCATAAATTAATTTTGGAGAAACAACAGGCTTGGGGCGTGTTATAATTATTGTTATTTGTTTATTTATTATCGTGTTAACCATTATTTATTATTATGTTAAGCATATGTGAGATCACAGACCAAGGTTGCTCCTGCGGTTTCCTAGCAACAAGCCTGTGAGTCCCCCACGCAAGTTTCCTGACACCCGACTCCAGACTCCATCTCAGCAGGGGTGGGAGGCGCTTGCCGGGTCAGGGACCCACCGTGTCTGTCCCTTCCTGAGGGGACCCCGTGGGATGCACCGTGGAGGACAGGGGTCTGCCTGGCCCCCTGGCGATGTCTCACTAGCCACGCAGCAGATTGTCTTCAAACAAAGACCACTGAGAGGCAAAACCCTGGCCCTGACGAAGACCCTAGGGCCGGCTCAGGCTGGACAAGGAGGTCCTTTCCCAGGCCCGTGATGGTCCTCAGGGCGCTGGCCACCGGACCTCCTCCCTGGCCAAGGGACATCTGGAAAGAGGAGGCTGAGGGCTGGGAGGAGGATGGAAGACTCCCTGGTGGCCTGAGAGCCCCCATCACAGTCTGGGGCAGCCCCGTGCAGCTCCCCACCTCCTCACGGACACCGACTGGCTTCAGGAGCCCATTGCCATGTAATGGGAACAGAGGCACAGAGCCCCGAGTTTCAACGGTGTTCAGACAGCCTCTCGAGAGCACGAATATTGCGATGTCTGTTCTTGCGTCAGAGCAGAAGTGCAGAAAGGGATTGGGTTCCTTTTTCTCCTGCACGGGGACCTTCCTGGGTAAAGGACGCCTTACTTGAGGGCTCACAGGGTGTGATGGGAGGAGGAACTACTGACCCAGAGTGACCAGACTGGTCTCCTTTGTCCCGCGTCCTCAGACAGACCCCGCGCCTCCCATATGGATCCCTTCCTATCCCTTCCTATAGCAAAGGGGCGTGGTGATGCAGTGCATTCTCATTATGGTGGGGCCACTGCACACAGTCTCCCAGGCAATGCACCTCACCCCCACAACTGTACCGTCAAATTCCCTGGGAGTGACATTTTTCCCCAATAAACTTTTAGCTTTAGAACAATTGGATTTACAGAAAAATCACAAAGACAATGTGGAGTCTCCATGTACCAACACCCAGTTTCTCCATTAGTAGCATCATCTATTTCGATGGTACGTTGGTCACAATTAATGAACCAATGTCGATGTGTTTTTATGGACCAAAGTCTATGTATTATTCAGATTCCCTGAGCTTCTTTTTCTGTTCCAGGATCGCATCGAGACTGCTTCTCGGGTTTCGCTGAGATTAATGACTTGAATGGTTTCGATGAAAGTTGGTTATGGATTTTATAGAGTGTCTCCCAATTTGAGTTGGGTGTTTTTCTTGTGGGTAATATGGACGGCATGTCTCCCCCACCTCACATGCTGTAATCCAATCCCCAGGGTGGTCTTATTTGGAGGTGGGGCCTTTGGAAGGTGATCAGATAAAGAGGGTGGATCCCTTGTGAGTGGGATTGGTGCTCTTGTCAGAAAAAGCCAGAGTCCGTTGGCTCCTTTTCGCATGAGGTAGGGACACAGCGAGAAGCCAGCAGCCTGCAAACCAGAAGAGGGCCCTCGCTGGACCACGCCGGCACCCCGATCTTGGGTTTCCAGGCCCCAGGACTGCGAGCATTACTTGTTTGCTGTTTACAAGCCATCCAGGCTGTGGTACTTTGTGTGAGCAGTGAACGGGCTGAGACAAACTGCATTTATGGGTTTAGGAGAGGAAGGCCACAGAAATCCCATGCAGGGTGCGTGCTGTCAGAGCACCTGTTATTGTTGATGTCAAACGTGATCACCAGGCCAACGTGGTGTCTCAGGGTCGTCCACTGTGAGGGTGCCCTCTCCCCTTGCCCATAGGCTGCACTTCGGGGCAGAACGCCCCTGTGAGCAGCCCACTGTGCTCCAGGAGCAGAGGACTATGTTCTACCTCCTCCAGGAGTAGAAGTTTCCACACAAATCATTTAAAATTCTGCATAGCCTATTCTTCTCTGTCTTTCCTTTCTTTATTCAATCACTTATTTGTGGCAGAATGGACTTGGTTTAGACTTTGAGTTAACAACTCAACTCATGCATGTTGTTGCTCCAATGTGTTTGCACATGGAAGTCCCTTCCATTGCTCCTGTGTTCCCCTGCCATATGCTCACCGTGGTGGCACGATGGGCCTGGTTTTGTCTCTCAGCACCTCCCTACTTTCTGGCACGACAGGATGCTCCAGTCTCACATTCCTTGCCTCCATTCTAGAACCGACCCTTTCTCCACAGACCGCTGGTTCTTTTTGTTGGAGAAGGGTATTAGCAACCACGCTCAGGATGCAGAGTGTGCTCACTGCTACGGGGCTGCGGAGCTTTCACAACTCTGCACATGTAGCGTGCGACCGGGATCAGTTGCCAGCATCTCCTGAGACAGGATGCAGGCATCAGTGTTTTGAAAGCTTTGTCTGTCTGTCAAGCTGTTTCTACTTTTATATTTGATCAATAGCTCTAGGCCTCCTAGGCTTGGGATGAACTCCTTTACATCAAGCATACGGATACAGGGTGCCCCTCCACGCTCCAGAAACAGTGTGGAATGCTGCCATGATGCATGGGGCTCAATGTTTGAAAGAACTTTTGAGGGGCTGAATCCTTTCGTTGTCTGGGGTGGGGGGTGGGGGAGTGCCCGCCCCTCCCTCTGTCTGCCTCTCCCTTACCTTTATTTCTTGTTCCTCCATAGGCCCTTGAGAAGTACCTGCCCAGGGATCAGACCATTACAGTCTCAGAGGCCAGACTCACTCTCAGCTTCCACCCCTCCTTCCTAGCTGGTGACTGAAAGCAAGGGGCTTCATCTCTCCTCCACCTGTAGCCGCAGATGCACTGAGATCACTGCTCATTGAAGTAGGCAGGCAAGCTTAGCACAGCATGCGTCACGCGGTGCGCACTGATACAGCCCCAGGGAAATAAGACAGGCATGCCGCTCGGCTGCAGGCCAGCTTCTCACCCGCCCTGAACCAGAGCTCGGCACCACACCTGGGGGCTCCCCTGCAAAGCAGAATCCAGGTGGGTCTACACAGTCAGGGCAGCTGGACAGACCTCCGGAGTCAGAGCACCCCCGCCTCGCCGTGCCCATGCAGGGGGAGTGCTGTGTGCCCCTGCCTTGTGGAACTTTGCTGTGGTTGGGCCTGCCCCCTCCTACTCACTCAGATGCTCAGGGACCACTCCCATGGGAGTCTGCTTTGTGCCACCCACTGACCAGTGACGACTGTTCGAATCAGAGGAATCCAGTCGATCGTGAGCCATTCTTACTTGGAAATGCTTTGGAGCAACAAGAGTCCTTCACTTTAGAAGCCTGTTTTGTCGGCCAAGGCTGCTTGGGAGGCCAGCTGTGAAGGCCCCTCTGGCAGTCCTGATCGCACAGTGGGGCCCCCGAGAGGACTCTGGGGTGGCCCGCCGAACCCGGGGTCCCGCCCAACAGCTGAGCCTCACCTCTGGCAGCCCCCCTGGGGCACACCGTGTGGGGACGTGACTCCACGGGACTCTCGTCCAAGTCTCACAGTCTCGGGAACAGAGCCTTCTGACCACCAGGGAGGTGCCTCTCCCTACGGGTAAATCAGCCACCACTGGAGGGGCAGAGGAGTGGGGCCACGGGCCACTGGGTGAATTCTTATCAGCTGAGCAGCCCCTCTGGGGGTCCAGGTAGTTAACTAACAATAAACTCATACCGGCAACAATGGCTCCTCATGGAGCAAGTATCTCATGCACGGTCCTGTAGCCATCATCTGCTGGGGACTCTCTGAACAACCATGCCGTGTGGACATTGTTCAATCCACAGAGATGAGAAGGCAGGTTGAGGAAGGAGGTCAAGTACTACTGCCGAGGTGACCCAGCCGACACACTTTGGAATGGGGACCAGAGACTCCAGAGTGAGTTGTCTTAGAGTGTGACACTAGTGCAGACAACCTGTACGTGACCATCCAGGTGTCAGGGAGACACAGAAGCCATGCTTGCCCGGAGCTGCCGAAGCAAGTGCAAACGGCCGGGTTCCAAGTGCCAGGATACCCGCAACTGAGCACCCATGTCCCACACCAGCCTCGGGAGCTCTTCCCAAACCGGGGCCCCCGCTGTCTCCCACACGTGCCTTCATTCGTGCTGTCTCCTCCCGCCTCCCACCTGTTGGGCGCTGCAGGACTCAGTACAAACGCGTCTTCCTGGGAAGCCTTCCTGAGTGTTCCTCTTTCCACATTACTCTCAGATGCTCTTGTGGTTCTCTCTCTCTCTTTAAAGATTTGTTTATTTTTGAGAGAGAGACAGAGAGACAGAGCGCGAAGGGAAGGGGCAGAAAGAGAGGGAGACAGAATCCAAAGCAGCTCCAGGTTCTGAGCTGTCAGCACAGAGCCCAACACGGAGCTTGAACTCACCAAGCACAAGATCATGACCTGAGCTGAAGTCGGATACTCGACCTACTGAATCACCCACGCGCCCCTTCTCATGGCTTTCAATAGTCCTTGTGATCCTTTGCTTTGCCCTGAGGTACTGGAGCTCATTTATGACTCCTACTGCCTTTCTTCTATCCTTCCCTTCAGACAAGATGAGGGTTTCCTTGTCACCGTACCCTGTACAGTGTCCAGCCTGGGGTGGGCTCTCGGTCCTTGTTGGGTTGAGTTGATTGAGTCCTTCCCTGTGGGGAGAAGAACCTTCTCCATCACACCGATTCCCACCACCTAGAAAAGACATGTTGAGCAGATTCGTGACCAGTCCTTACAGTGACGGAGAGATACAGAAAAATTCCACACGTGACTGTGGCCTTTGTGATGTGTGGGCAGATCTGGTCTTCCCTGCTGCCCTGAAGGTAGGTGCAGCCACAGGACTTGCTTTGGGCAATGAAATGTGGATAATGGGGAAAGTGTCTCTCCCAGTCGGAAACTGAGGGTCCAGGCACTCGCTGGGCTCCCATGCTCCCTTTGTCCTGGCTGGGCACTCGACAGAGCCTGTGTCTAGATAAAGTACTATCAGTGGCAGGGGGACCCCTACGGTACCCCCATGAGAAGACCTCCCCCGCTGCCCTACACCTAGGGAGAAGAATCAGCCCCTATGTTGAGCCATGGAGACTCTGGGTTATTTGTTGCCATGGCTCAACCTAGCATTTCCGTATTGTGCCTTTGTGGATACAAGTGGCACTTTTCTGAATTATCCAGATCTTATCTGTTGACGGGAAAGAGGGTTCATAATAATGACACTAAATAACTGAGTGTGGCAACAAAATGTGTGTAACAGGCCTCAGCCCTATCGTGCAGTGTAGCTCTGAGCAAACGCACACATACACAGAAGCACACAGGGATGACTTTCCTTGGAAGCAATTTTTCATGCCTCTATGAAAGCTGTTAATTTTTCTCGTTGGAGGTAGGCCAATTCGGCTCAGTTCATGGAGGCGTCCATTGCAAAATTCATCTTGCATTGTTCCCTGAAGCTACCTAAGGTGCAGACTGGAAGAATGGGTATTTTCTCTTCATGAAAAGATAGTCAGATGAGGGGGAAAATGCCTTTCCTTTCTTCCTTTCTCTTTCTTCCCTGAAAAAAAACTCAAAATGATGTTGTGATTAACTCGCATTTTGCAGCATAGTGGGTATGACAGTCAACCAAATTAATCCCATTATGCAAAACCCAGTTCACAAATGGTTTTGCATTTTTGCAAAATTATGTCAATTTCCCTATAAATTGGAGAGACTGTGTCAGTTTCCTGAACTGCACAGAGACACTACTTAGTGCTGTATATCTATATTCCTCTAATTCAGAAAGATACAGATTTTAGCTCCGTGGCACAAATTAGGATTCATAACTTTAATGCAGATACTTTTGTTTACATGAGGCTTGCATGAGAATTACCAATAGTTCTCACATCCATTTAAAATCTTCCTCCCCACCGTACTCATCGTGGGGGTAAAAAAAGAATTAGGAGCTTGAACAGAAGATGATGAGAACAAAATCCTGAAATATTGTGATATCGGGACCATGATTCCTTCTTTCTTCCACCCCCGAAGCCTTTGGCAGCTCCAGCCAGGCTCCCGCGCCCTGGCTGGGGCTTTGCCTCTCTGTCGGTGGTGTTAGCGCGGGGAAAGCGGGGCGGCCGCCCACCTGCCGTCCTCACGGCCAGCCGCAGACTGTTGTGGCCGAGTCTGCTTGGCACAGACCGCGATCTGTGAACTCCCTGTAACTGGACCAACTTGTCAAATGAAGCCCGCTCCTGCGTGGAGCTGCAGGGAGGCCTGGATCTGGGAGAACCGGCTCCCCGACCCCTGTCACCAGCCCTCCGAGCCCCGAACATCTGCTCTCTGGGAGCTGCCTCTTCACCTGGTTCATTTCAGATGCAGCAGGGCCCTCCATCCCGAGCTCAGCATTGCCCTCTCTCTCTTACGGGGAGAAAGATAAAGCTCCCTTGTTTTGAAGACTGGCGCTCTGAGGGCTAAATTACTCACCGAATTCAGAAAATCTATTTTTTAATGGTTATTCTTTCTCCGCGTGGCACTTTTTATTCTGGTAATGCTTTCTTGAGCAGTGAATTGTTGACTTTTTATGCTTTAGACACGTGTCAGCTTGTCAGCCTCCTGCCGTTTGCATTTGCGTCCACCTTGCAAACAGCAGGGAAAAATCCTTTTTTTTCCATGAACGCTCACTTCTTGGCAGTTCTGAAACAAATTTTTGAACAGTTGCTGTTCCTATTGATAGCAATAGTTTGATGTTTCAAAAAAAAAAACCCAGGGTTTATTTTCCCCTAAATTTTTGACATGTTCTGTCATACCCTATCATATCATACCCTGATGCATCAAAAACAAAAAGAAGGGAGGTCCCAGCCTGCACTGTTCACATAGATCACGAGTCTTTGCTAAACACCCCTCCATCTGTTCACTGCGTCCATCCCTTTGTCCCCGCTCCAATGCTGGTTTCCCTCAATAAAATCTGTTCTTGCTTCTTTCTAGACACTGCGCTCTCTCCAGCAAGGCTTCCTGATCTTCGTGAGCAATAGTCTCAAGGAATTAGGAGGCTGTGTGCATTTTCCTATCGCTGGCGGCCCGGGATTCGGACACATCCTGCGACAGATGACGAACAGTAATGAAAAAGAAGAAATACAAATGAAGTGAATGCCCCAGTAGCCTTAGGCGAACGCCCCCTGCGATTGCTGATCCTGTGAAAAATAAAAAAGTCGGCCATCAAAACTCCTCTTTCCAGAGACTCTCCCCACCGGGGCCGCCGGGACCCCCACGCTGCAGCTCTGGAAGGAGGGACGCAGTGGGACGTGCTTGTGTCTGCTCTGACCTGGCGGCAGCTTGCTTTCCGCCCCAGCTGCAGCGCTTGTGGAGAGGGGATGTGGGATCAGGGTGGGCCGGACTGTGCTCCGTCCCCACTCGGGCTGCCTGGCCACTCTCAGGACCCCCCTTGGATGTGGAGTCTTCTGGGGTCTCTCCTACTAGCTCCCACTGCAGGGGAAGGACCAGCTTCCCAGGGAACAGGTGTCTGGGGAGAATCAGGGGCTTTGGGTAGACCAGGAGGCTCAGGATGACCTTACGAAGGGCTGTGAGGTGGCACCTCACTCAGTGCACCAGCCTGAGGCTTCCGGGCACACGGCCTTGTGAGGATGTACACAGGTAGATGGCGGCTGCGTGAGAGGACCCCGGGCCAGCCTCCCAGAGGAGCTGGGATCTGCGTGGGGAACTGGAGTGGGGTCCACTGCCTTGAGTGGAACACACATCCATCCTTCTGCAAGAACGGGCCTCCATCCAACAGCGCCTTCAGCTCGGTACAGACACCGCAGCCTCTGAAGGGCTGGGTGGCCTCATGGGCTGAGGTCGCAGCGCCTAACCCTGTTCAGCGTGCCCACATCCGGCCCTCCACCTGCCAGCCTGTGGCCTTCGGGCAGATCTGTGCCTGACCCCCTTTATCCCTGGAACCCAGGTAAAGGGACTGAAAAGGAGTTGCCTGGGAGGCTCAGGCATGTAAGCATCCAACTCTTGCTTTTGGCTCAGGCCGTGATCTCACAGTTTGGGGGACAGAGCCCTCTGTTGGGATCTGTGCTGACAGCATGAGCCAGCTTGGGATTCTCCCTCTCTCTCTGCCCCTCCTCCATTAGTACCGTCTCTGGCTTAAAATAAATAAACTTTAAAAAATTTGTTTTAAAGGAACCTGAAAGGTTATGGGGAAGGCAAGCTCTTAGAGGATTTTAAGCTGGGACTTGAGTAGATTTGCATTTTAGAGACATTTTTCTCTGTGAGACGTGAGAATGGATTGTGGATCCGGGTCAAGGGGCAGGTAGGAGATGTCGGTGATTGTCCTGGCAGAAAACAGGAAGGTCCAACCTAGGGGCCGGGCATAGCGACAGTGGAGAGCCAGTGGGAGATATTTAAGTGGAAGGGTCAAGAGGATGTGTTCGCTTGTGGGGAAGAGGGCAGGAGAATGACATCGGCGACCAATCAGGCCCGGGTGCTCAGAAGGGCAGGTAGGCTCTGTTTGTGCTGAGCAGGGAAGGGGTCTCAGCTGGGGGGATGGGGTTGGTGGGAGGGCACTGGGGGGCCACTGAGCTCTGGCCTTGGGGTCCTGTTCTGTGTAAGAAGAATGGGCTTGGTTCCTTCCAAGACCAACATTCTAGAACTCTGCTGGGTTTTCCATAAGGGAAACTCAGCGTGATGCCCTTTTTTACATGACTCCCTGCCTTCCTGGAGCTGCATTAGTTTTCAGGGGCTGCAGAACAGAATACAAAAAACCCGTGACTTGAAACAATAGAAATTTGGGGGCACCTGGGTGGTGCAGTAGGTTAAGCATCTGACTCTTGATCTCAGCTCAGGTGATGATCTCACAGTTCCTGAGTTCAAGCCCCGCATTGGGCTCCATGCTGTTGGTGCAGAGTCTGCTTGGGATTCTGTCTCTCCTTCTATCTGGCCCTCCCCTGCTTGTTCTCTCTCTCTCTCTCAAAATAAATAAGTAAACTTTAAAAATATATATAAATTAATTCTAATTATCTCCTGGTTCTAGAAGCAGAAGTCTAAAATCAATGTGTTGACAGGGCCGTGCTTCCCCCAAAAGCTCTAAGGAATAATCCTTCCTTGCCTCCTCCAGCTTCTGGTGGCTCCTGCCAGTCCTTGGCTTGAGGCTACATCACTAATCTCTTGCTCCAGTGTCCTATGGCCTCTGTGTCTTCTCCTCTTATAAGGATATTAGTCATTGGATTTAGAGCCCACCCTAATTCAGTATGACCTCATCTGAACAGGTTACATCTGCCAAGACCCTATTTCCAAATCAGGTCACATTCTGAGGTTCCTGGTGGACTTGAACTTTGGGGGAACACTATTCAATCCATTATACCTACATTTTCTTTAAAAAAAATTTTTTTAATGTTCATTCACTTTTGAGAGAGAGAAAGACAGAGTGAGTGGGGGAGGAACAGAGAGAGACACACACACAGAATCTGAAGCAGGCTCCAGGCTCTGAGCTGTCAGCACAGAGCCCGACATGGGGCTCGAACCCATGAACCATGACATCATGACCTGAGCCACCTAGGTGCTCCTATACCTACACTTTCTTATCATTGTAGGAATTCTTCCCTAAACCAGGGCTCCAACATGGACCATGCGATCACCACAGGTCGATGAGAAGAAAATAGAAGTTCTATGTATTTGAAATTGTTATTTGGACATAAGTTGTATAACATACATAATACAGTAGTAATGTGTTATGTGTATGTAATTAACAAGTAAATTTACATTCATTGCAGGGCTTACTAACTTGTTAACAACGAGGTCATTTGGTGAAAAAAGCAGGGAGATGCTCTATACGGTGGAGGATCCTGTCTTGAGGCTGCTGGATACCTGTCGCCTAGAATTCCTTACTGTGCAGTAATGAAATGGGATCGAGTTAAAAAAAAAAAAAAAAACTAAACTAAAACTAAAAACCTTGCTCAGGGCACCGGGGTAGCTCAGTTGGTTAATAGTCTGACTCTTGGGGCTCCTGGGTGGTTTCAGTCGGTTGAGTGTCCAGCTTCGGCTCAGGTCATGATCTCACTGCTCATGAGTTTAAACCCTGCATTGGGCTCTGTGCTGACAGCTTGGAGCCTGGAGCCTGCTTTGGATTCTGTATCTCCCCCTCTCTCTGCCCCTTCCTTCTCATATTCTGTTTCTTTCTCTTAAAAATAAATAGACATTAAAAAAAATAAAAAATAAGAATCTGACTCTTGATTTCAGCCCAGGTTACGATCTCACATTTCATGAGATCAAGCCTTGCATCAGGCTCTGCACTGAGCATGAAGACTGCTTGGGATTCTCTCTCCCTCTCTCTCTGCCCCTTTGCTGCTTGTGCTCATGCTTTCTCACATGCTTTCTTGGTTGCTCTCTCTCAATAAATAATAAAATAAAATAAAACAAGATAAAATAAAATAATGAAATGAAATGAAAGAAAGAAAACGCTTGTTTCTTATCTAGCCCTCCAGGATGCTGTATTACAGGTGCTTATGAGCTCTGGCTCCAGAGCTCATACCTGTGGCTTGGCCACTATCTGGCCTTGTGATCTTGGGCAAATTACCTCACTGTTAGGAAGGGGGTTGAGATACCACCATCTCGGCCCACTGCAAAAACTAGATTACATAATGTTTTATATCAACAATTCGGCATAATGCCCCGCCCCCAGACATCAGCTGTTGTCTTCAGTAAGACAGCAAGTGGGACTGAGGAGGCAAAACCTGGTCCACAGTGGCCCCAGCTCTGCCTCTTCTGAACTTGTGCACCTGCAAGGCCTCTGTGGCCCCCACCTGAGCACCAGCGCGAGAACTATGATAATGGCCCTGGTGCTTTGCCCCCTCGGAGAGGAAGGGACTTTGGGGAGTAAGGTTGAGGGCCCATGTGAAGCTCAACCCCTCTCTATGCTTGAGTCCCCCTGGAAACTAAAGCATCCGAGGCGAGTGGGTTGGAGTGCGTGTGTGCGCGCGCACATGTCGGAGTGCGCGTGCGCGTGTGTGTGCGTGTTGGAGTGCATCTGTGTGCGCGCACACGTGCAGGGAGAGAGAGGAAGGGAAAGATTCTAAGCTCCCATCCCAGGCTAATGAGGCCTGTAAGTATGGGGCGCAATCACACTGGACCATTTTGCTGCGGAATTGCACAGTAGAATTATAATTAATTTGTTGTCCGACATTACCCATAGGCCTTTTTTAGCATTTCTACTTTCCTGGATGTTACTGCCCATTGAATTCCAATGTTTTGGATTAATATCCTCTGGTTAAATCTTCCTGCAGTTTTGCACACTGAGCCTCATTTTATTTCTTGTCCATATTTCTGAGCTCTTTGAATGATTTCTCTGTCATGGCTGGTCTTCTCAACACCTCCCAATTTTGTATAATCTGTGAATGTAATTAACAAGTCTTTACCTTCTCCTGCACATAATTAGCAAAGAAGTTAAATAAAGCCAGCTTAGCACTGATCGCTAGGGCACCATGCTAGCCTCCCCCCAACATGTGATATGCAGCTATTCATCATTATCTTTGTTTACAGCCCTTCCGCCAGCTCTAGGCAACCCAGCAGAGCTCACCTGCCCGTAAGGGGGAACCCGGCAGCGGCGCTGATGGGAACAGACCCATTGCGGCTGCATCAGCTCTGGGACTGGACCGCATCCCCCCTCCCCAGGCTTTGCTGTCTCCGTGCTGAGCAGCGAGTCCAGTCTGGGGCACCACTCCCTCCCCACGGGCGGTGGAGCCTCCTCTTTCTCTGGCCTCTTTAGTTGGCTCACTTCCTTTCCTGGCTCTGTATTGCTCAACATTGTGTTTACCTGCAAAGAGACCTCTCAAACCAAGCCATGTCTTCCTCAGCCTTCAAACCCGATGGTATCACCGTTATCCCCTTTTCAGTAAGAGCCACCCGCTCCTGGCTCAGGCCCAAAACTTTGGCATTGTCCTTGATTAGGCTCTTTCCTGCGCACCCTGTGGCCAATCTGCTAGCAATCCCGTTGGCACTACCTTCAAAATGCATGGAGACCAGCGGCTGCTTCCTCACCTGCAGCCTCCCTGCCAATGGCCACAACCCTCCACCTGTGGCCCCTCTCTGCCTCAGCATGGCGGCTGGCCTCCCTCAAACTTCTCCGAAGCCTTCCCACCGATCTCGGGTAAAAGCCACGTCCTGGTAGCCATGTATTAGCTTTCAGCTGCTTCTGTAACAAGTCACCACAAACTCAAAGACTTAACAACACAATTGTGTTAGCTCATGGTCCAAAGTCCCAAGTGGGTCTCATGGTCTGAAATCAAGGTGTCGGCAGGGTCCTGTTCCTTCTGAAGGCTCCGGGGGAGGATCTGGTTTTGGTCCCTTCCCAGCCACACGGGGGGGCGGGGGGGCCTGCACTCTGTGGCTCACGGTCCCATCACTCCCAAGTCTGCTTCCGTGCCCCATCTCCTCTGACGTTCCTGTCTCTCTCTCCCATGGATGAGGACTCATGTGATTACGTTGCACCATGGGATAATCCAGGGTTTTATTCTCAAGATCCTTTACTGGATGACATCTGTGGAGCCCCTTCTGCCACATGAAATAACGTGGCTCCTATTCACAGGCTCTGGAGTTGGAACTTGCACGTATTTAGAGCCACTACTCTGCCTGCCATAAATGGCTTTCAAGACCCACACCAACTGGCTGTCTGATTACCTTGCTGACTTTGTCTTCTGCTGTTATTGCATGTTTCCTTCGGCCAGACTGGCCTTGGCACGGGGTGGGGGTGGGGGGCACGATCCGTCAGGCTCACTGATTTCCCTGGTGTAAATATTCCCTCCGTGGCCCATTTCCACCTGTTGACAGGGCATCTCCAGACGAGGAGCTGGCAGAGGTGCTGGCTGGCTCCTGCTTTGTCTCTGCAGTAACGCTCTGCCCCAGGCTCCGCAGCTCCCACGGGTGACCTCCTCCAAGCCTTCCCTTGAACACCCACCTTCACAAAGAGGCCCTCTTGCCCCCCCCTCCCGCCCCATATTCTCTTTCCTCCTTCATCACACATTCTTTGCACTTCATCATCCTCTAAAATTGTGCATCGAACGTATCTATCCCGTGTATTTCTTATGTCTCCGGCTTGGAGCGTGAAAGCCACGAAGGCGAAGTTTTGTTTGGTGCTGGTCACAGCTGGCTGCCAGGCTCCTGACAGTGTGATGCTCACTGGGTAGCTGTGGGATAAGGGAGTGAATGAGTGCTGGACCGTGCTGAAGACAGGCTGGAGACAGGACGAGACACTCTTCCTGTCATTGCCGAGCCATCGAAGGAGCAATGTGACAGGACGGTACCGCTCACGCTGCTGTGAAACCCATCTGTGTTTTTCTTAGAGCTCCCTTTCATCGCCATGTGCGCCTGTGCTCTTCCGTCCCGGCACAGCTCTGTTTTGCCAGATACCTGTGTTAGATTTGCTAGGGACTCAATGAAATAATGGTCACGCGCTTTGCAGGAAAGCTTATCAATTACTACTTTGTAAATTCTCAGTTACCATTTCTCTAACTTCTCAGACCTCTTCTTTCATGCAGACTCCAGACTGACCCAGGCAGCAACCTGCAGCCTACACACATCTTTATAACGATAATATATAATTCAAGGAGACCATCAGGGAAAGGATTGATCCAAGAAGTCCTCAGGGAAGTATGTTGACAAGGATTCTGTGAAATGCTCATTTCCATTTAGGGATGGGGTGAAAGCTATAAGCATAACACCCAGGTTATCGCCCTAGATAGTGGAGCTTCGAGGAAAAAGTGATTCCTGTGGGGCAGGAAAGGATTAAGAATAGTTTGGAACTAAAATGATATTTAACACTTGTTGGTTACTCATGAAATGTCAAGTGCTACATGCTTTACTTACATTATCTCAAAACAAATGAGAGAAGCCCATCCAAAGAGAACTGTAAGGCAGTAGGCAAGAGCAAGGTACAATCAGCATAGTTATAAGCACATATAATATGAATAACTAATTCCACTGTGCGAAACAAGAAATGTTCCATGGTGTCATTCAAACTTTTGGCCGTAAGCACAGGTGTGTTCTTTGACCTTTCTTCTCAGCCCTCCTCTTCCATGTGGACTCCAGACTAAGCCAGGCAGCTCACTGATGGTCTCTGGCCCCTCCAAGCTAGCCCTGGGGTCCTGGATCCTGCATCTGTTAATGGAGGCTTCCCCCATCCCATCACCTTGGGGTCTCAGGATAGCTATAGTTTCATCATATTTCTCAAAGCAGATTTGTGATGGTATTGGGAACTTTAAGAAAGAAGGTTTCCATGATTAATAGGAGCAGGAGATAATCTGTTAAAAAGTGTTATCCTGTTTTCTTTAGCACACGATACCTCAGAACTCTTCGTGTGTAATCATGTGTGGCAAATCACGGCAAAGAGGGCATTATCTACAATGTCTCCCAAATTTATGGAAACATGCTTAAGTTTGTTTGAGCTGTGTCCTGGGTAGTTTCTGTTCTCTGGAAAGCACTTGGGAAATATGGCTTTACCTGTACTGTGGCATTTCTTCTGTCTCCAACCAATAATCAATGCTCAGTTGACCATTCGATGGGAATATAGGAGAGGGGATTCTAGAAACAACTGGGTGAAGAGCTTTAGCTTGGGCAAATGATCCTTCCAAAGACAATGAGAAAAGACAGACAGATAGACAGATAGATAGATAGATGAGAGACAAGAGGTAGCTAGCACCAGACATAGCTGTTTCTCTAAAAGGCAGTGGAGGGCTGCTGAGGGGGGCAGGACTTAGGGATCACGACCTTAAGAGGCGTAAACTTCAGAGAAGTGAGCTGATCTATTATGAGCCACACTTTCCCTCAAGATAATTGGAGATTCTTGATATAAAGCAAAATCTAAGAACCTGGGCGGGTGCTAGAACGACGCGAGGCAGAGACGCTGTCAGAGCTTCTGGTAATCTTACAGGGCTGTAGAGATAAAAGTAGGATCTCAAGGATGCCTAAGCAGAACCAAGATCCCAGAAAGAGGACACAGAGAGGTGAGTTCAATATTCATGATTTTCCACTTGAAGCATTTGCCAAATTCTCAATCTGTGCAGCACAAAAAGCTAAGAAAGTAAATAGAAATGGACTGGAATACAGACCAAGATATTTGTCCAAGCAAAAACTATAGACTTCTGGACCTGCCAAATAGGAGGGGCTCCATTAAATATGCAGGCTCTCATCTGAGATGTTTGGATAGCTACACCCTTAAATCAGAGGTGAAAAAGTGAGCTAGACTATAAAAACTCTGAATTGGGCTAGAAACAGCTCAGTTAGTTTTTGGATTAAGATGATATGCTCCATTCTGACAATCAGAGAATAGTGAGCCATCTAGTGTTTCATACACTACACCTGACATTCAATGACAATTACTAAATGTACAAAAAACCCCAAACAAAAAAAAACAAAAAACAAAAAAAACAAGACCAAGAGAAAAAATAGGCTATAGACATAGGCAAACAAAGGACTTGACCTAATTATTTGGAGTTCTCAGATACTTACTTTGACCTAACTGTGACAAACATAGTGAAGAAAGCACTAATTCACATCCAAACAATATAATCTCTAGAGTAATTATTAAAAGGACAGTCAAAGAGGGCACCTGGGTGACTCAGTCAGTTAAGTTTCTGACTTGATTTTGGCACAGGTGATGATATCATGGTTCGTGAGTTCGAGCCCCACATCGGTTTCTGCACTAGCAGTAAGGAGCCTGCTTGGGATTCTCTCTCTGCCCCTCGCCCACTCACTATCTCTCTCTCTCAAAATAAATGAACATTAAAAAATATAAAAATAAAAGGACAATAAAATGACATATAACCAACGAGCTATAAAAAAGAAAGATAAATAAAAATATTTTTAAAACTTGAAAATATTTTAACTGAATTATGATAAAAATGTAACATATCAAAACGTGCAGATTTCTGAGCAGCTAAATCTGTGCTTAGAAGAAAATGTATACCTTAAACGCATATATTAAAAGAAGAAAGCTGAAAAATCTATGATATAAATGTCCATCTCAAAAAGTTAGAAAAAAAAGCAATTAGTTAAACCAACTACAGTAGAAGGGAGAAAATAATCAAGATAAGAACAGGATCAATGAAATAGAAAATGAACCTATAATAGAGAGAATTAACAAAATCTAATTATTTGAAAAGACTGGAAATTGATCAATTTCAAGACTGGTCAAAATATAAAGAAAGAAGGCACAAATTATCAGTATCGGTAATGAAAAAGGAAGTATCATATAGATTCAGATTCTATAGACATTAAAAGATAAGAGTTTTATAAACATACTTATGTCAAATAATCTAAATTTTTAGATAAAATGAACAAATCCCAAGAAAGAATTATACAAGAAGAAATAAAAATTTGAATTGTCTTATATTGATTTTAAAAATTGAATCTGTAATTTCAAATCTTTCATCAAGAAATCTCCAGGCCCAGAAAGTATCAACATTAACAAATATTTAGAGAATAAATACTAAGACAAAGATGTTATTCAAAGATGTGTGTGCAGCAAGGATGAAATTGCCCAGCTGATTATTGTAAAGACAGGATAATCTTGATACCAAAACCACATTAAGACATTAAAAGAAAGAAAACTTATGAGCTAATCTCTCTTATGAACATAAGTGCAAAAATTGTAAAAATTAGCAAAGCAAATCTCATGGCCCATTAAAATAACACATCATATTCAAGTTGAGTTAAACTCAGGAATGTAAGGATAATTTAACATTAAAAAATTTATTGTACCACATTAATAGGAGAAAATAAATAACTGTTTTAATAAAAGTGAAACCAAAAAGGTATTTAATAAAATTCTACACCCAAAGGTGATAAAAATTCTTAGTAAAAAAGAAATATGCTTTTCTAGAAATTTTTTTTAAGTTTATTTTTTTATTTTGAGAGAGAGCAAGAGCAGAGGAGAGGTGGAGAGAGAGAGAGGGTGAGAGGATCCCAAGCAGTGTCCTCGCTTTCCAGTGCAGAAGTCAGCATGGGACTCAAACCCACAAACTGTAAGATCATGACCTGAACCGAAATCAAGAGTTGGTCACTTAACCAACTGAATCACCCAGGAGCCCCAGGAATCTAATATTCTTAATATGATATAGAGTATCTACAAAACTCTTACCTAGAAAAATCATGCCTCATGATCCAATATTAGAATCTTCCTCCGGAGACTGGAGATGGGACAAGGTGCCACAAGCCACCACTAGTACTCAACATTTGATTGCAGGTCTAGTCTTTAACAGACAAGAAAAAGATATGAAGTTTAAGAACTGGAGAAGACATAAAATATCAACACTCATTACTAAGGGGTGCCTGGATGGCTCAGCTTGTTAAGTGTCTGACTTTGGCTCAGATCATGATCTCGCAGTTTGTCAATTCAAGCCCTGCATTGGGCTCTGCCCTGACAGTGGGGAGCCTGCTTGAAATTCTCTCTCCCTGCCTCTCTTTCCACTCCTACCTGACCCATGCTCACTCTCTCTCTCTCAAAAAAAAAATAAATAAATAAATAAACATTTAAAAAATACTCATTACTAAAACCGTGATTGCATATGTTGACAATGTATGTAGAATGTATACATATACATGTGCAACATATATGTAGAAAATCTAGAAGAATCTACAGATAAACTAAGAATATTAAAAGAATGTAGCAAGGTCATTGGATACAGAAAAAATATATAGAAGTCAATTATACATTATATATATAATATACATATATGTGTGTGTATGTGTGTGTGTGTGTGTATATATATATATATCCAACAGCAAATAGAAAATAAATAAATTTTAAAATACCAAATATAATAAAACACATCCAGAAATAAATATCCAAGAATAAATCAGTAAGAGATGCATAAGAACACTACATTGAAAACTACACAATAATATGAAGAGAGATTTAAGAAGACTTCTTCCCAAAATGGTCCATAGATTGAGACAAGATAATTACTAAAATATATGAAAGTGCAAAGGAGTAAGAATAGCCATGTTGATCCTAAAGAAGAAAAGCAAAGTTAGCGGACCTATCATTTGTGATATATAGGTCCTCAGAGTACTGAATTCAGAAACAGACCCACATATATATATACTTATTTGATACATGACTTTACTGAAGTGAGGAAGGGTGTTAGTTTTCAATAAATGGAGTTGAGTCAATCACATAGCCATAGGCTTAAAAAAAAATGAATTTTAACCTCCATCTGAGGCTAGACCTAAAAGTCAATCCCAGATGCAACATACAGATTTAAGTGTGAAATGGAAAGTGCTTTTGGAAGGAAATACTGGAGAATATCTTGGGGCAAGCAGATATTTGTTAAATATGATATAAAGAGCATAGGTCATAAAGTAATAATGGATAAAGTGAACTATTTTATTTTTTATTTTTATTTTTTAATGTTTATTCATTTTTGAGAGACAGAGAGAAAGAGAGAGAAAAAGTAGGAGAGGGGTAGAGAGAGAGGGAGACACAGAATCGAAGCAGACTCTAGGCTCTAAGTATTCATCACAGAGCCCGATGCGGGTCTCGAACCCATGAACCATGAGATCGTGACCTGAGCCAAAGTTGGGGGCTTAACTGACTGAGCCACCCAGGCACCTAAAGCGAACCATTAAAGCTAAGACTTTCTGTTCATCAAAAGGCACCATCAAGAAACCAAAAAGGCAAGTCACAGAATAGGAGATATGTGAAATACAGTCACATCTGTAACACATAAAGAACACTTACCAATCAATAAGAGAAGACAATCCAGTAGAAACACAATGGGTTTAAAAAAACAAAAGTCCTTCACAAAGAGGATATCCAAATGGCCAAAGAAGCATATGAAAAAGATCAGTCTTGTTAGTCATCAGGGAAGGGAAAATAAACACAGTATATCCACCTGAATGCCTAAAATGAAAAAGTCTCACGAAAACAGTATTAGGGAGGGTCTGGAGCCACTTGAACTTGCAGTTCAGTCCACCACAGGTGACAGAATAAAGAGGTACGGGACTCTGGAAACCTGACATCTTCAGTGTAAATGCTGGATACATGCACATACTATGACACAAAGTGTGTTTAGCAAAAAGTATGTACAAAAATGTGTGTTTCAGCTTCATTTGTAATAGCCCCGAATGAAACAACCTAAATGTCCATCAACAGTAAGACATAAATAAATTCCAGTACATTCCATCTGTAAAACACTGTAACACAATGACAGGGAACAAACCACACAAAAAATATGGATGAATCTCATAAATACAATGTGGAGCACAAAAAGAGCACAACAACTGCAGAAGAGGAGAGACGGAATATATTCTCTGATTCCATTTATATGAGGTTCAAATAGACAAAATGGATCTTTGGGAACTGACATGCAGGAGGGGGGGAGGGGGCTTCTGGGACACTAGTCAGATGTTACTTCTTGATCTGATGCTGGCTATGTAAGGGTGCTTAATCTGTAAATTCGCCCCAGTTTATAGTTCAAAAATGCCTTACAACACCTTTTAGAATGGCCCAAGTCCAGGACGTGGCCAACACCCAGTGCCGGCCAGGATGTGGGGCAGCAGGAAGTCTCCTTCATTGCTGGTGGGAACACCAAACATGGCAGCTGCTCTGGAAGTCAGCTTGGTGGTGTCTTAACAAAACTAAACATACTCTTACATACGATCCAGCAAGTACGCTCCTTGGTGTTTACCCAAAGGGTGAAAACTATGTCCACGCTAATATCTGCTCACAGATGTTTATAGCAGCTTTTTCATTGTTGCCAAAACCTGGGAATGGCCCAAGGCGTCCTTCAGGGGTGATGGATATATAAACGGTGGTCCCTCCAGTCAACGGAATATCAGTCAACACTGAAAAGAAAAGCGCTACCAAGCCATGAAAAGACATGGTGGAAGCGGGAAGGCATATTGCTAAGGGAAAGAAGCCAATCTGAAAATGTGACACACCGTACATCCAACTATATGACATTCTGGAAAAAGCAAAACTATGGGATCAGTGAAAGGATCAGTAGTGGTTAAGAGTTGGTTGTGGTGGGGAGAGGTGCCCGGTGGCTCAGTCAGTTAAGGGTCCAACTCTTGATTTCAGCTCGGGTCATGATCTCAGGGTTCACGGGTTCAAGCCCCGCATCAGGTTCTGTGCTGACAGTGCGGAGCCTGCTTGGGATTCTCTCTCTCTCTCCCTCTCTGTCTCTGCCCTTCCCCCACTTGCACTCTCTCTGTCTCAAAATAAATAAATAAGTAAGCTTAAAATAAAAAGAGCTAGCTGGGGGAAAGCTGAATAGGCAAAATAGAAAGCATCTTTAGGGCGGTGAAACTATTGTACTAGTGGATATAGCTTTTTACTCATTTGTCCAAACCCATAGAACATACAATAAGCAGTAAAGTATGGACTTTGGGTGATAATGTGTTCAGGTAGGTTCATCAATTGTAACACATTGTAACACCCTGGCACGGGATTTTGGTAGTAGGAGAGGCTGTAAGGTGGGCAGTTACGGGATATGTGGGAAATCTCTGTACTTTCTGCTCAATTTTGGTGTTAATTTAAAAGTGCTCTAAAAAAATGAAGTATATTTTAAATTGTTTAATCCATTAAAAAATAATGTCATGCTTGTTTCTTAAATAACAGCATATTTAAGTATTTTTTAATTTTTTTAAAAAATTTTTTGGAACATTCTGCTATTTTATTTTATTTTATTTTATTTTTTTTACAAATAGTTTATTGTCAAATTGGTTTCCATATAACACCCAGTGCTCATCCCCACAAGTGCCCTCCTCCATGCCCATCTCCCCCCTTCCCCCCCGCATCCATCAGTCCTCAGTTTTTGTCAGCATTCAAGAGTCTCTCATGGTTTGCTTCTCCCCCATGGTCCTCAGTTAAGTTCTTCCTAATCCTCCTATACGTGCAAACATATGATATTTGTCCTTTTCTGCCTGACTTATTTCATAGCAGCACTCTCAACAATGGCCAAAACATGGAAAGACCCTAAGTGTCCATCAACGGACAAATGGATCAAGAAGATGTGGTTTATCTATATGATGGAATACTACATGGCAATGAGAAAGAATGAAATCTGGCCATGTGTAGCAACATGGATGGACCTTGAGGGTGTTATGCTTATTTTTTATATTTGAGAGAGAGAGAGTGGGGGACGTGCCAGACAGAGAAACAATTTTAAGCAGGCTCCACCCTCAGCATAGAGCTGGACACAGTGCTGAATCCCAGGACCCTGGGATCATGACCTGAGTGGAAATCAAGAGTTGGGGGATTAACCAACTGAGCCACCCAGGCACCCCCACCTTTTTAAAGTATTTTAAACAGGAAAATGTGTGTGTTTTACCTTCACAGCCAATAGAAGTCCTTGTCCCCACGGATCCCACCTCAGAGACCCTGCTGTTAGGAGTGGCTTTATATCCCTCTTTCCAACATCTACAAACACCCAAGGGCTAATGCCCAGGCACGCCCACCACCTAGGGTTACATCACATGATTCAGTCCCTCCACTCCTCTGGGCTCTGGTTTGCTCATCTTTAAGTTGCCAGTGTTGAGTTAGATTAGGACTGGATTGTAAGGCCTCTGGCAGCTCTGAAATTGTACAGTTCTCTTCGTCTCCTGTATGAATTCTGCAAGCTTGGCTGGGCGTCCCTCCGCCCAGTGCTAGGCACTATGTTAGGCGGGTAAACTACAGATGGTGAGTGTGTAGGAATGGATGTGTGAATGAATGAATGAATGAATGAATGAATGAATGAATGAGACATGAGGCCCAGTCATGCCTTCCAGGAGCCTCTGGGGAGGAGCCGAGCCTGCACCTTGTGAGCAGAGGAGCAACCGAGTGACGTGTGTGTGCGGGGACAGCAGGAAGCGGAGGGCACCTCGGGGGGCGGGGAGGCCCACCGATCCTGGGGCAGGGGTGGGTGGGTGCTCGGAGCGTGTGTCCTGAGTGGCTTCCCAAGGTCCGCAGACGTTAGGCTGCCCCGCGGGCGGGTGCAGGGGGACGGGGAGCGGTGTGGGCTCTCCCCGGGTGTCTCTGACGCTGACCCTCCTTCCCTGAACCTGTTCGTGGCCGAGGAGTGAGGTGCACTGTGGCCCTCACTCTGCTTGCAGAGACCCCGGAGCGAACCCCTGACGCTGAAATCCTGGCGAGGAGACTATCTGGGAAGGGGGCTGGGAAGGCGGCTTGGGTGCAACCCCACCTCCGGCCTCGCCCCTGCCGCCGGGCCCGCCTACCTGCCGGGACGCCCACACCCAGAGCCAAATCTCGCGTGGACGCCCACACCCAGAGCCAAACCTCGCGTGGCTTCAGGCTCCGCCCCGCCGCTGGCGCCCCGCCCACAGCAGGTGCGCCTGCGCCGCTGCGCGTGGGCCCGGTCTGGGCGGTGACTTCCGGAGAAGTCGCTGCTGGGAGTGAAGTCACAACCGCTTGGCCCGCTAAACGGCAAATAAAAGGGCTGCCCGAGATGTAAGCCTGGTCCACGGGAGAAGGGGAGGGATAGGCCCAGTTCCCCTCCGTCTCCTTCCTTTCTCCCTGAGGAGGCCCCGCCCTTCGAGGGGGGAGAAGCCCACGCACCTGACCTTGGCACTTGCGACAGAAGGCAAGCGACGGAGGGCAGGCGCCGTGGGTTTCCTAACGCCCGTACTGATGGACAGATTTTGCTCATTTCCCCAATGAACATAAGGCTTTGAAAAAAAAAAAGTTTAAAAAAAGGAAAGAAGAAAAAAAAAACAAAAGCTGTGCTATCGATTCAGCCAAAAAGACCAGGAGAAGCAGCAGCATCTGGCTGTAGGAACACCTGCCCCCCCACCTTCCAGGCCCCCCCCGCCCCCCAGCACACCCTGAGAAGGGCCGCAGCGAGCCACCGCCGGAAGGAACAGAAGAGCAACTAGCAAAGTCATCTGTCGGTGAGGAGGTGTTTTTATCAAAATGTGATTGTTGTGGTAGTAATCGATGGTAATTACCATCACACCCGCTAAGCCCGGCCCCGCGCCTCCGAGGGTGGGGGCGCTGCACCCGCCATGGTGAGCGCCCAGCGTGGCACCCCGCGGGTACCCGCTCCGTGCACAGACCTCTCCGAGAGGCGGCTGAAGCACTTGCCGCAACATGTGAAAAACAAGCCAGACATATCTCAGACTCAGGAGATATGCCTGAAACTAGCAAAAAAATTGATTTCCCCCCCATATTCGCTGCCAGATATTGCTGCACTGCAGGGCTATATGCAGATAGAGGACACTTCGCCGCTTATCACGCCGGTGATAGATCCCACACGGTCTTTAAAGGAATAAATCATTAATTTAAATCGTGCAGGTTTCTTCCATTTATAGCATAGCTGTTAGCTTTTTAACCATTTTCTCCCATTTGGGAAGAAACTGACTGACTCGTGGGTGCGTGGGCCCAGGAATTCAAGCTATTTCTTCCTTTTTTTTTTTTTTCTTTAAAAGGCCATTGTTGATGAGTCATTGAAGTTTACCTTGTCATTTTAAAGAAAGCTCTTATTTTGAAAACTGGTATTGTGAAATTAGTATGTGCCTGGGGGAAACTCCAGTCATTCCAGAATGGGAAAGGGAAAGTGGGTACAGCCCTGTAGGGGGCAAGTCATTCATCCACCGGGCCAACCACTCACCACGAGTACTCGAGGTCATCTGTTCCCACGAAAAGCTTGGGCAGGGCCCTGCTAGGTTCTAGGCATCCGCCAGATGGGGGCGGAGCGGGGGCCGTGTCCTCCCGCGTGCGATCCTGGGACGCAGGGCTCAGCTTGGCAGTCCCCATGTGAGCTGCCGCAGGTGCGGGGCGCAGTGGCCCCCCAGGGCCGGCATGGGGGAGGCCCGTGTCCAGGGAGGATGGTGGGGAGACTGCAGGGAGAAGGCTGCAGCACCTGCCGAGGACCTCACCTGGGCCCAGGTGCAGGGAGTGGCCTGGCATCCTCAGGGCGGGTGAGCTGCTGACCACCGGGTGGTGGTGGAGGGGCCAGCCTCACACTTCCGGACTTCTGGGAGCCCCAGTTTCAGACATTCTTTCCCTGATATCAAACAGCTTGTTGGACTAAACCTTCCTATAGCACCGGAGAGATGCTGGTGGTTTTAGCAGGGGAAGGCCAGGCTCTCAGGAAGCGGGTCAGAGTTCCCCACACTCCATTAAGGAGATTGGAGCTTATCCCGTGGCCCGTGGAAATCCATCCACCATCTTTGGTCAGGAGAGCCACAGGCGTTTCCCGGGGCTGTTATAATAAATTGCCACAAACTGAGTGGCCGAAATAACACAAATTTATTGTTTTATATCTCTGGAGGTCAGAGGTCCCAAACTGGCTTACGCAGTAGTGTTTCTTCTGGAGGCTCTTGCCTTTTTCAGCTTCTAGAGGCTTCTGGCATTTGCTGGTCTGTGGCTCCATCCCCCATGTTCTCTCTTCCTGATGGTTGCTTCCATTGTCATGTCTGCTCTCTCCGATCTCCTGCCCCCTTAGAAGAACCCTTGTGATCACACCAAGTCTTCCAGAATTCTCTCTCCATCTCAAGACCCTAACTACAACCCCAAAGTCCTCTTTGCACATCAAGTAACATATTCACGGGTGCCGGGCACTGAGACGTCGCATCTTTGGGCACACATTATTCTCTACATCGCAAGAATGATCTAGTAAAAGCTAACAACAGTAATAATTACAAGTAGAGTGTAGTGAAATCTATTCTGTGTAGATACTTACTTGAGATTCTATCAAACCACTGCTCCACGCTGGACATTACTCCCATTTTACAGAAAGGCAGACTGTGAGAGGTGAGGGGCTTGTTCAAGGTCTTCCACCTAACAGGACCCGTACTGGCACCCAAACACCCTGAAGAGCCTGGAAGTGTGCTGTGGGCTGGGCTGTGGTCCACGTGGCTGCTCGTGACTCAGCCTGGCGTGGGGTCTGCTCCTCCCAACACCGTTCAAGCCCAGTGTTCGCCAATCCTGCACTTGACGCCGGCTCTGTGCTCACCCCAGAGACAGACAGCGCTGAGCCCGGGGCCTGTGCGGTCCCACAGCCTGGCTGGTGTGGGAGACAGACGGGCCCAAGGAGACAGCGTTTACCTCCGTCTGGAAAGGTTAGGGAAGATTCCCAGAGGGGGAGACATTTGAAGGTGAAGAACGAGGAGGAGTTTATCGTGTGCACGAGGCTTGGGGCACCGTGGGAGGAAAACGCCTTCAGGCGGAGGCAATTTCCTAGGCAAGATATGTGTGGGTGAGAGACAGAGAGACAGAAACAGAGGACAGAGAGACAGAGAAACAGACTGAGACAGACAGACTGAGGGGGAGACAGAGACAGAGGCAAACAGGGACAGACTGACAGAGACACAGAGACAGAAACAGACAAACTGACAGAGACACACAGAGCATTACAGATACAGAGAGATAGAAATGGAGAAAGAGACACCCATGGAGACACACACAGAGACACAGAGAGTGAGAGACACATGGAGACAGAGACTGAGAGAGACATATACATAGAGATAGAGACAGAGACTGACAAGAGACAGAGAATGAGAGAGATATACACAGAGACAGAGTCACAGAGAGAGAAAGTGCACACATGCTCAGGAGGGAAGGGAAACCGTGTGTCCAGAGATGGGAGAAAGCAAAGGCAGGGTCCGGATGGAGACAAGGAAGGAAGAAGAGAGTCTGGAGCCAGGGGAACCTCTGGCTAAGGGGGCAGCTGCCCTCCAGGAAGCCGGGGTGCATTGCACTGAGACCCGGGAAACACAGAGCACAGGCAGGGAAGCAAATGACAAGTGACAAGACCTGGTCTGAGTCCCGCTGCTGCTACTGACCAGCCTCCCTGCACCGCACTCTCCCCACCTGAACGAGGGCTCGCAGGCAGCCGCATGAGGTCTCCCGAGTCCCACGTGGCCTGGCTTCACCTGCCTTGACGCTGTCCCGGGATGCAGATGTGCCTGGTGGACAGGGTGATGGCCCCTCAGGGTGGCCCCAGGCGCAGAAGCTACTCTTGCAGACCCAGTGACATGGGAGTCAGGGAGATGCCAGATTCCCAGGGCCGTCGAACCCAGAGAGACGCCCCTCCCCGTGCCACCAAGCCCCGAGGGCTGGCAGCAGAGGCTGGCGACTGGGAACAGGTGTCTCCAGACTCGGGCAGCGGGCTGCTCCCCGGGCAGGCTCCTCCCCGCTCCCCCAACCCACTCCGGTCTCGAAAAGATTATTGCATAATCCAGCCGGAGGAAGGCTATACGCACAGGGTGCTCACTGCGTAAGTAGTTACAAACGTGAGCGACTGGGAACCACCTGAATACCTATCCATCGAGGGGTGGCTCACCACACTATGTGCCCCTGTATGCGCTGCATTTCAGAGCACGGGAAAAGCACGTTTGGAAATACTAATTACCGGGAAGGACGCTCACAACAAAATGTTAGGGCAAAAGCCAGTTCCTATTTCCTGGTGTTTGAACCATGAATATTAGTTAACCATTCAAAATTCAGTTCCAAAAACAATTTTAAGATGGGAGAATGTTTGCTAACCACATACGTGTATTTATAATGGCATGTGCCGGTGTGAGTGTTTTGGGGGTGGGGGCGTGTGCGTGAAAGAAAACCCCTAACAGTGCGAACACGTGTGATCTCTGGGAGGGGAGGGTGTTGGAGGATTATTGTTTTCTTTTTCATATTTTTCCGTATTTCCAAATGTAGTAAGCATGTATTAATATTTAATCTGGGGGAGGAAGGTAAAAGAAACCACCAAATATGGGGATTTGCATGTTGTTGGACGGGATGGTGAGGGTTCAGCTTGAGTCCTAGATCCCAGGGTGAGCAGGTAGCTTTCTGCATGTTCCCTCAGTCACCCGCAGACATACTGAGGTGCTGGCCTCTGGTTATTCCCGCAGGCCCTTCACATGAACTGGAGACAAAGGCAGATTGGGTCCGGCCGCCCAGAGTTGGCAAGTACGAGCGAAGGCACTCACCACAGCAAAGAAATGCATGTCGGAAAGCATCACAGGCACCTTGGAGTTCCTGTGTCTGCAGCCGCGGCTCTGGGCTCGGGGACAGAGACGAGGCCGTCCTACCTGGAGCTGGCAGCAAGAAGGTACCGCGATGGGAAGCTTAAACACACACGTTCCGGCCCCTGGTCTCCCGGGGGTGTCTGTTCCAGAACACGGCTCCCTGAGAAGGTCGTGGTGGATTGCTGATTCTCTGAAGGCAGAGGAGGCGAAGAGGAAAGATAAGCAGGTGTGGCTACAGCTCGCTCCTGCACCCCCGTCCCCCATCCCACGCCTGGACACCTCGTGTCGGTGTCCACGGCGTCCGAACACCGCTCTCCAGGCTTCCGGGTGCCAGGAGCGTGCTCTCACCTTGAAGATAAATTTGCACAGTGCGCACACTGTGTTCCGTGTGGAAATTCTGCCTCTTTTACAGTGATTCCAGTAGAGACTTCGGAGAAATACTGCCTTCCATGAAAAAGTCTCAGTAAATACACTCCTCAGAATTTTCATTCTTAATATATCAGTAGCTTTTCAGTTCATCACAGTGTTATTAGTGAGTCTTCATAAAGTGCTATGCATCTTTATTAAAAATGGAAGTTCACATCATTTTATGTTCCCATAAAAATGGGTGGTGGTAGCTTTGATTAATTTCTTCACATACAGTGAACTTTACAGCAAATTGGACAGTGTAATTCAATTCCTATTTCTGCAGATTTTTTTGTTGGTAGAAAATTGATATCATTCATATGTAATCATATTGCCTTTGCAAGAGATATTTAAGAAATAATATCCTGAGGTAATGATCGCATGGTTTAATTATTAATACCATGCTTCCACACATGGCCGTGTGGGTTCCTTCCCCAAGCTTGACTTCCATCAGAAAATATTTCTCCAATCTAAATTCAGCAGCGTGCCACCAGTGTGCACAGGAGTGTGCGTGTGTGCGAGAGGTGTTTCTTTCCTGAGCAGCTCGAGCGCCCCTTCTACAGTAATCGTGGGTTGTCAGGGGTTTAGCCACAGGACTGCCACAGCCCAGACCAGAGGGAAATGTGAAAGGTAAGCGTTCAGATCCCAAGGCTTCCTGCCCCCACCCCTCCCCCAGGCAAACCTACTAAGTCTCTCTTAAATTTAATGATTGCCAACCAACCAGATAGGAGATTTCTGACTTTGGATGCCGCGTTAAAGAAGATTCTCCAGAGAGAGAGAGGGACAGAGACAGCGCAAGAGAGGGAAGAAGAGATAGGGAGAAAGAGAGAGAGGGGTGAAGGAGAGACGGCTTTCGGGGACAGGTGCCTGTGGAAGTGGGCGAGGAACCCTGGGTGCCTGGCACGGGAGGGCAAGCCCAGCCGTGTGGCACTGGGTGTGTCGGCTGCCTGGAAACCCCGTGCGGGACGCTGCTGTTCTTGCTCATGGGGGAGCCAGATGACTGTCCCCGAGGCCAGACCGCTGCTAAGTGGCAGCACTGGGGGCCTGCCCCCAAACAATGGGCTCTTCTAGAGAAAATGAACCTTTCTGGGAGCAATACACATTTAAGAAATTCACGTCTCAAGGGGCGTCTGCTTGGCTCAGTCCGTTAAGTGTCCGACTTAAGTTCAGGTCATGATCTCATCGTTTGTAGGTTCAAGCCCCATATCAGGCTCTGTGCTGGCAGCTCAGAGCCTGGAGCGGCTTCGATTCTGTGTCTCCCCGTCTCTGCTCCTCCCCTGCTTACTTGGTTTCTGTCCTCTCTGTCTCTCTAAAAAATAAATAAACATTAAAAAAAAAATTTTTTTAAGGAAATTCATGTCTCAGTATCATTTAGGTAGACTGCAAGATGTGTAAACTATGAAAACGCGCACCCCCCTCTCTGTTTGAGAACAAACTGCCTCCCCGGCGACGTCAGAACTGAGAAAAGGGACCAGTGTTCCCTAAGGTCAGCGCAGGGCAGGACAGCCTCCTCGGGCCCCTGTCCCTCTGGGGAACCCGTGGGAGGCGGTACCGCCCGTGTGGCCAGGACACAGGTGCCCCGGGTGGGGACACAGCCACCCAGGTGCCCAAGGGGTTCCCCTCGTGGCCTCGGGCAGCTGTAGTCACAGCAGACACGACGGAGTCGCAGGCGCGGGGCGCAGGGTCCCCGCAGGCCGCTCCGCAGGTCCGGCTGCAAATCGGCTGTAAACACCCGGCAAGTGCAAGGGGAGTGGCTTCCACGCTGGGGTTCGTGTTCATCGCGGCTACGCTGGAAACAGAATTGAATTCTTCACGGCAGAAAAACAAAGACAGCTCTGAGTTACACTGTAATTCACCGCGGGAGATTTATGAATATTATTTTCCTGTAAAATCCGGCATTTTTCTCTTTACTTGCAACCTGTGCGTGGCATAAAGCCTGTGTCTACGCAGGATGCGCTCGGTTGCTGGGGCACGTGGCCACACGCCCCGGCCACTGTGCCTCTGTGTTTAGCGTGTCCGCTCAGACCCGCGAACCGAAACGCGGTTAAGTGGCCGCTTCTCACTGAAGGGTCCGGTACAACTGCAGTGACTATGGCTCTAAGGCGCCTCATTTCGAAAAGCGCATTCAACAGCGTTGCAGCTGTGGCTGCGGACGCTTGCACGCTTGTGTTTACACAACTGAATGAGTTCGTCGGTGGTGGGACCCAGAACGGAAACACCCTTGGGAGCTCCAGCCACTGCTGTGAAAGCTCCTACTCGTACCTAAATTTCGAAGTTTTTACTTCATTTAAAAAAACACACACAAAATCAGCATCCTATGCCGGTGACATATTAACTGAAACCCTTGGAAGAGAGAGGAAGGCAGAGGATTTTCTTTGAACACGAAGAAACACACAGGGGAGGGCCCACTTCCGGGCTGCGACATGTTTGTGGCCGAGGTGACGGGTGGCTCTCGCTGCTGAGGTTGGGGAGCACGTCTCTCCCCAGAGCCGCTCCGTGAACACGAGCTGACCAGGTGGGTGCTGAGCGGGGGACCCGGTCGCCTGGCTCCTCCTGTATACCTGGAGAGACAGATTTGGGTCTTAAGTAGGGTGTCTTCTCTGTGTTCAGCTCGGGGGGGTCCCATGTCCCCCGTCAGGGAGGACACCAAGGCCCCCTCTGAGGGCCCACCCACATAGATGCCACCGGCCAAACCAGCACATTTTTAAAGTGCATTTTTTGAAAAATGAAATCTCAGATTTGCTGTAAACTCGGGCCAGGGAGGATCTAGCAGATGGGCAATGTTTAAGTTACAAACCTAAGGGAAGCTTTTGCATTTAAAAAAAAAAAAAAAAACCCTCAAACTGCAGCTCTTAAAATAAAGAAAGATTTTCTGTTTTCCATAGTGACTCACTAAACCTTTATTTAGACAGTTGGTAAAAACACCACATCACATATTTCACATGTTTTTTTTTTTTTCACTGCTGCAGCTTAAAACAGAATCGTGTTTTTTCTTCTAGAGGGAAGCAGAAATCTACAGTAAGGCATTTTGCCTCTTTTTTTTTTTTTTTAATGAACCCTAAATGCGTTTTGGAACGGCCCTGCTCCCGGTCAGAGCCGCGGCACAGCACCCTCTGGTGCACATGTTAAGGAGAAAGATTAGGGCTGTTCCGGGGCTTTGTTCCTATGCTGTTCAACATTTCCCAGAGATGAATTTTAATGCTCATTCAAACATACGACAAAAACATAATGATCTGAAATCCATCATCCTCCCGTTCCAGCACTTTCGCGGCCGGGGCTCTTGTGAGGTTGCAGGTCGGCCGCGGGACAGCAAAGGGGGCGAAGCCCGGAGGCCGAGCGCGGCCCGTGCCCCCGCCCCGGGGCCCAGGGGTGCGGGGACGCGCAGGACGCCCCCGCCCCCGCCAGCACCACGACGCCAATCCCCAGGGACTCCCGGGTCCCGCCGAGGGAGACGCGGCCGGGCGTCCCAGAGCGTGCTGTGGGGAGACGCGCGCGCGGCACGCGCGGGCACGCGCACGCTCCCACGTCCGCGTGCACACACGCACGGAGCACCCCCCCTCCCCCCGGCCTCTCCAGCACCTTCCTTTCCCGCGTGCAGAGGCAGTGCCCGCGCACAGCCCGGAGGCGGGCCGGGTGGTGCGACCTTCTCCTCCGCGCACGGCGCCCGCGCGTGTAGCCACGTGGCCGGCAAGGCGGCTCCGGCGGCCGCGCGCAGGCCTCGCCGCGGGTCCGGACGGCGGCGTGTGTCCGGCGGCCTCTGGGCGCCTCTGAGCCCCGCACAGGCCCCCTCGGACTCCCTTGTCGAGGATGACTGTTGCCCGCTCCTGTCAGCGCCAGGCTCCCGTGTCGCTAGGGACGGACTGACGCCGGACGCTCCGGGACACGATCCCGTTAAAGGACTTGCGGTGACTCCTCTCCTTTGTATGTCATCTCTTTGGCCAGAAACCTGTATTTTTGTGCAAATACAGAAGTCCTGTGAAGTAGGAAATCTATCCTTTTTCGTCACTCAAGGACTTTCTGGAGGGTTTTAGTGACTACAGAAGACGCTGAAGCCCTTGCAGGGCCCGGCCGCAGGGCGTCTGTCGCGCGGTGTGCAAACACGCGGTGCCCCCGTCGGCCGGAGGCGGACGGTGAGAGCCACGGAAGCCGTTAGAGCACTGACGACCTCACGGGCCGCGGCTTCCGGCTCCTGGAGCCGGCTGGTCACCCCAGGAGCCTGAGCGCCTCCACCTCCAGGATTCCATCCAACCGAATCCCACGTTTCTGAGGCAGAAGGGCCCTCGTGGGCCCCCCGCCCCGCGTCCTCGCAGCCTGTGACGCCCATTAGTCCTGTCCCCAAGTCCCCACCACAGCCGGTTTCCCCCGGGATGGCCGAGGCTGCACGGAACCCCCTCGTGATGACGCCGTGCGGACACATGTCATCTTTACATTGTCGCAAAGCTGAGCAGTGACGTCCTGTGACTTCCCTGAGGGTCAGGCGGACTTCACGGAAGAGGCTCCTTCTAGAATTTTCCGTCCCCACCCAGCCCCGGGTCCGGAGGGTGCCCTGGTCCGAGCGGTGCTGCGGGAAGAGCTGGGTCCCCTCCACCGCGGCCGAAGCTGCGGTCTCGCCCGGCTCCGTATGCACCTGAGCGCCCTAACGTTTGCCGTCGGGGAAAGAAGCGCTCTTCGGGGCAAGGAACGCGTGTCCCGGGCAGGAGGGAAAGGCGCCGGGGAGATGGGCCCGTCCCCGCACGGTGGTCACAGGCTGACTGCTCTGTCCGGGCCGCGAGCCCCTGTGAGCCCGCCCCCCGGCGTGGGGACCGCGGGAAGCGTGGCTGGCGGGCTCCGGGGGGCGCAGACGCGCTCAGCTCCGGCTCCCTCAGGCGGCGGCGAGCACGTGGCCCGAAGCCCGTGCCGCAGGCCGCCCGGCCCCGGGGACCAGGCAGCGGGGGTGGGGCCCCGGGCCCGTGCCGGGGGCGCCAGGAGCTCCCGAGGCCCGCTCACCCCCGGGCGGGGCCTGGCGTGTTCCCGAGGCAGACGTCACGCAGACACAGCGCACGGAAAATGGACAGTCAGCAGTTAAGCCGCTTTTCAAACGCTCCGGACGACAGCAGGCCTGACCCCGGAGACGCACTGCGCGTCATCCAGGTGAGCAGTTCACACACAACTCACACCCACAGGCCGCTCACCACCATTTATTCTCACATTTACAATGCATACTCACCACACAATTCACACTCACAACTCATACACAAAGCTACACATGCAACTCACACCCACAAAACCACTCAGACATGATTCACACAATTGAGCCACTCATGCAGACATGATTCATACAGTTCACACAGACCACTCACACCATTTATTCTCACATACACAAGGTATACTCACACATCACACACAATTCATACCCACAAAAGCCTACACACACACACGCGCGCGCGCAAATGCCCAGGTGATATAATAGTTCAGATTCCAGTGGGCTGGAGGTCAGGAGACATATCTTTTCTCCATTCAGTGACGTGTTTATTGAGCACCTACTATGTGCCAGGCACCAAGGCAGTGCTGGAAACACAGCAGACAGGAGACATGGGGATGCTGCCCCCAGAGTTTACGTCTCTTCAGAGACAGACTATAAACATTAGAAGACTGCAAACCAATTCTAGCAGGGAATTCGTCCTCACACCCCTCGTTTCGAGCCTGCCTGCCAGTGACAGAGTGGATTCTAAGTACAACTGGGACTTGACGTGCATGTCGTGCTGTGTGAGGAACCTGCTGCCCGCAGTGCCGCCATCTTTCCTGGCCCAGTTGTGATGACTGGGAGGGAGGCCTGTGCTCTGGAACCGAGGGGAGGCTGAGGAGGGAGACACCCAGACGCAGTGCTGCGTTTGTTTAAGTGCAAGTGCAAACGCCCCACACAGCCGCCCGTTCTTCCCTCTGATCGCTGGTCAGCCAGTTCCTGAAAAGCACCTGGAAAATAATGGCAGGACACCTGTCCGTTAAAGCCCCAAGGCGTCCGTGTTACTGTTTGTATATTCATTGATGAGGGCAAACTGTTCATTATAAAATCTGAAATAATGAGACATCATTACTTAATTGCATCCTTCTTCCTTCGTGTAGAATCTTAGATAGGATTTTAACAAGCCAATATGAAACAATACAGACAGCACCATATATACTCCGATTTAAAAAACACTGTCCTTTCTCTGCAAAACACCCAGGTGGAAGGAGCAGAATGTGATCATTAGGCTGGTTTTGATCACTGTCATCTCTGTAAGAAAAAACAAAAAGTTTTTCCCACCTGAGGAAGGAGGAGACAGGGCTCCGTGTGTGGATGATAATGGAGACCCTGGAGTTGGGGGCGGGCTCTCAGTGTGTGGAGACCCTGGGTGGGGGGATGGGCTCGTGTGTGGAGACCCTGGGTGGGCGGGCTCCGTGTGTGGAGCCCCTGGAGTGGGGATGGGCTCCGTGTGTGAGACCCTGGAGTGGGGGCGGGCTCCCGTGTGTGGAGACCCTGGAGTGGAGGATGAGCTCCGTGTGTGGGGGATGGGCTCCGTGTGTGGAGTGTGGGGCCCTGGAGGGCAGACCCTGGAGGGAGAATGGGCTCGTGTGTGGAGACCCTGGAGGGGGCTCCCGTGTGGAGACCCTGGAGTGGGGGATGGGCTCCATGTGTGGAGACCCTGGGTGGGGGGGGCTCCGTGGTGGAGACCCTGGGTGGGGGGCGGGCTCCATGTGTGGAGACCCTGGAGTGGAGGGATGGGCTCCGTGTGGAGCCCTGGGTGGAGGATGGGCTCCCGTGTGTGGAGACCCTGGAGTGGAGGGGATGGGCTCGTGTGGGGAACCCTGGGTGGGCTCCGTGTGTGGAGACCCTGGAGTGGGGGGATGGGCTCCATGTGTGGAGACCCTGAGTGGGGATGGGCTCCGTGTGTGGAGACCCTGAGGTGGAGGATGGGCTCCGTGTGTGGAGACCCTGGAGTGGGAGGGGATGGGCTCCGTGTGTGGGAGACCCTGGAGTGGAGGGGTGTGGAGACCCTTTCGTGTGGAGACCCTGGAGTGGGGGGCGGAGCTCCGTGTGTGGAGACCCTGGGTGGGGGATGGGCTCGTGTGGAGACCCCTGGAGTCCGGGGGGCGGGCTCCGTGTGTGGAGACCCTGGAGTGGGGATGGGCTCCGTGTGTGGAGACCCTGGGTGGGGGCGGGCTCCGTGTGCTTGGAGACCCTGGGTGGAGGGAGTGGGCGTGTGTCCGTGTGTGGAGACCCTGGGTGGGAGGATGGGCTCCGTGTGTGGAGACCCGTGTGTGGAGACCCTGGAGTGGAGGATGGGCTCCTCCGTGTGTGGAGACCCTGGGTGGGGGGCGGGCTCCGTGTGTGGAGACCCTGGAGTGGGGGGATGGGCTCCGTGTGTGTGGAGACCCTGGAGTGGGGGGCGGGCTCCGTGTGTGGAGACCCTGGGTGGGGGATGGGCTCCGTGTGTGTGGAGACCCTGGGGTGGGGGGATGAGCTCGTGTGTGGAACCCTGGGTGGGGGCGGGCTCCGCTCCGTGTGTGGAACCCCTGGGTGGGGGGATGGGCTCCGTGTGTGGAGACCCTGGGTGGGGGGGCTCCGTGTGTGGAGACCCTGGAGTGGGGGGGGATGGGCTCCATGTGTGGAGACCCTGGGTGGGGGGATGGACTCCGTGTGTGGAGACCCTGGAGTGGGGGCGGGCTCCGTGTGGGAGACCCTGGGTAGGAGGCGGGCTCCGCGTGTGGAGACCCTGGGTGGGGGAGCGGAGGCTCCTGTGTGGAGACCCTGGGTGGGGCGGGCTCCGTGTGTGGGACCCTGGGTGGGGGCGGGCTCCGTGTGTGGAGACCCTGGGTGGGGAGCGCGACTTTCCGTGTGGAGACCCTGGAGTGGGGGCGGGCTCCGTGTGTGGAGACCCTGGGTGGGGGGCGGGCTCCGTGTGTGGGGGCCACAGGTGGGGGATGGGCTCGTGTGTGGAGACCCTGGAGTTGGGGGCGGGCTCCGTGTGGAGACCCTGGAGTGGGGGATGGGCTCCGTGTGTGGAGACCCTGGGTGGGGGGATGGGCTCCGTGTGTGTGGGAGACCCTGGAGTGGGGCGGGCTCCGTGTGGGAGTGCGGGGCGGAGCTCCCGTGTCTTGAGCCTGGGTGGGGGCGGAGCTCCGTGTGTGGAGACCCTGGGCTCACGTGTGTGGAGACCCTAGGTGGGGGGATGGGCCATGTGTGGAGACCCTGGGTGGGGGGTGGAGACCCGTGTGTGGAACCCTGGGTGGGGGGGGAGCTCCGTGTGTGGGGGAACCCTGGAGTGGGGAGGGATGGGCTCCGGTGTGGCGGAGACCCTGGAGTGGGGGCGGGCTCCGTGTGGAACTCCCTGGGTGGGGGCGGGCTCCGTGTGGGAGCCCTGGGTGGGGGATGGGCTCCGTGTGTGGAGACCCTGGAGTGGGTGAGGCGGGCTCGTGTGTGGAGCCCTGGAGTGGGGGGGATGGGCTCCGTGTGTGGAGACCCTGGAGTGGGGGGGGATGGGCTCCGTGTGTGGAGACCCTGGAGTGGGGGGGCGGGCTCCGTGTGTGGAGCTCTCAGGGCTCCTGGATGGTGTTCCCGGTTTGCCTTTGGCCTGAGCCCTCTTGGTTGTATGTGGGGCTCGGCCCCCTCCCTCCCCCCATTCTGGAAGAAGTTCTGTGCCGGCTTCAGCTCCGGGAGAGCCTCTGCTACGTCGCCTCCCTTATTCCCTGATGGTGCAGCCTGTACAGCTCTGCATTTGTCCCCAGCCCCGGACCCTCCAGCCCCCTGTGGCTCCCAAGCTTGGCCAGCAGGCTTCCAGCTCCTCCTGGCTGGGAAGGGCGCCGCCTGCCTCGTGGGCTGGTGGCCCTGCCAGGCCAGAAATGCGGTGGCTGTGGGTGTGGCCGGGGGGGCACTGGGTCCCGCCCAGGCCCAGGGCAGCCCAATGTGGGGGGTCCAGCGGCCAGCCCTGGGGAGCCTGGAAGCAGGGCCTGGCCTGGCCTCCCCTACAAACCCACGCGGTGATTTACACTCCGTGTCAGCTTGCAGCTGGGCCTCCTTGAGGCCTTTGTGGCTCCCCCGTGGCCATCTTGAATGGCCAAACCAGAGCAGCCATTTGAGGGCCATTTCTTTCCCTCACATAACGCAAGCCACCCGGGAGCCCGCAAGCGGTGGGCAGGAAGTACACCTCAGCCGGAGGCTGTGGCAGAGGCCTGGGCTGGCAGGAAGGCTGCTCGGCCACAGCGAGTCACATGTGCGTGTGGGCAGGTCTGTCCCCAGGTGGCCTTTCCCTATCACAGCTGCCTGGGGGGGATGGAGGTGGCACAGGGAGGCGTGTGTGAGCATGAGGGGGGCTGCAGGCCCACACGGGATGGAGGCCCCTCCCGGCCCGCAGCCTCCGCCTCCGCCTCCATGCTCTTCCTTGGGGTGCTCTTTGGAATGGGGGTGACGACAGCACCTCCCAGGGTTGTGGGGACGAGGCAGGAGGCAGGTGCTGGCAAAGCCTTTGCATAATAAATGTCAGGTGGCAGACGAGCAGAACCATGACCTTTAATGTTCTCTCTGCACTTTGTTTTGGGAGGCGCCCGGCTCGCACGTGGCCCCTTGGCCACACTGTCCTGTGTAGGTGGAGCGCCGTCCTTAGTCACCTCCCTTAATCGTGGTTTTAAGAACGGTCTCCACACCTTGTCCTCACTTCTCTCAGTGCATCTTGAAATGCAGGGACAGTCAAAAGGCCTCTTGAGCACTAAGAACAGACCAGGCTCCTGGGGTGGAGGGAATGGACCCCGGATTCCCAGGAGGAACCAAGTGAGTTTCCAAAACCTGCACTTGTCAGGTGGGCCACATCCGTGTCACATGATGAGCCAGACTCGGGCTCTGCCGTTCGCATGCTCAGTGGTGATTTCTGCCTCCTGATGACCCATCACTGAGGGCGGTTGAGAAGAACAAACACAACAGTGTTTACAAAGCACTAATCCAAACATTCAATAGATGGTAAATAGTCTTGCTTTCATGATAAATATTTGCAAAATTTGCTTTTCTTTGACCTTGACTTGTTGCTATGGAACTGAACTCCGTTCATAGAATCATCTCATCTCTTTTTGAGGCTGCTCACCTCTGCTTCGATTTTTCAAAAGAGTTGGCAATCCCACCAAACTTTGTAAAATGAAAAGTCTAGTGCAAACTCGAAGTGTTTCCTAGACACACCCAACTCCCTGGCAATGTCGTTTGGGGATTCTGATCCCAGAGCTGAGCTGTCTGAACACCCAGTGTTCACCTTGACAGCACCTGGTGCGCCAGACACACAGCCCACCTTCCGGGATGACCCTCTACCCACGTGGGTTTTTTTTAAATGTTTATTTAGTTTGAGAGAGAGTGTGTGAGCGGGAGAGGGGGCATAGAGAGAGAGAGAGAAAGAATCCCAAGCTGGCTCGCTGCTGTCACACTCTGATATGGGGCTCAAACCCACCAACTGTGAGATCATGACCTGAGCCAAAATCCAGAGTCAGACGCTCAACTGACTGAGCCGCCCAGGTGCCACCTCCCCCCAACACAGGTTTAAGATGGGCAGAATGCCGTTTTTTTTTTTTAGATCAGATGCCATTGATGAAGGAGGGAGGAGGCAGGGGATTAAAGTTGAAGGAAAAGAAAGACCTGAAAAGTGGTTGCTGAAGGAAACAGGAAGAGCCTGGTAAAAGGCACAAGCTTTCAGCTGTAGGATGCATAAGGCCGGAAGATCTCATGTAGAACAGGGTGACCATATGAATTCACTGGGAGAGTGTAACTTAGAGATCTCACACAGCAGAAAAGGTAAACATCAAGGTGATGATGTGCTAACTAATATGAGGAATCTTCCAGAATGTATACGTATATCAAGTCATTACTTTGTACATTTTACATGTCTTACAGTTGTATTTGTTAGTTATATCCCAGGGAAGATGGAGGTAGCCGTGGGGGGAGGGGGGAGAGAAAAGAAATACCGTGGAAAAAATTGGGAGACAAATTATTTTTTTCTTTCCAAACTTATCTGATCTTGAAGATAACAACCAAGTATAAATGAATTGTGTTTGCACTAATAAAATTTCCATTCACCCCCGAATTTTGACCAAGTGGAGGGGAGGATGGGGAGAGGGGCGGTTGATGAAGGTTACCAGCCATGTAAGGGCTGGGCTGGCCAGAAGCCCTTCATCCCATAAGGACGCCAGGGGAGGATGGCTGGTGGAGGAAGAAAGGTGGAGAGAAAAATCAGAGGCTGCTTGGACAGCAGAGGGGAATCAAGAAAAGAGAGGCAGAATAAAGACAACTAAGGTGAGAAGTAAGAGCCTTTATCAGGAAATAAAATGATGTTTGGGTTTGCTTCAAAAAAACTTTTCAGAGTCTGTGACTCCCTCTCTCTCTGACCCTCCCCTGCTCACGCTGTCTCTCTCTCTCTCTCTCCTAGAAATAAATAAAACATTTTTAAAAATTAAAAAAAAAACTAACAGGGTGGGGACATGGAGGAGGGGGTGGCAAAGAGGGCGAGGCAGGGTGGCTGTTTGGGGACATGGTGATGGGTACCTGGGGACGCATTACACAGTCCTGTCTACTTTGTAAGTTTGAGAATTCTCTGTTTAAAAAAAAATCCGAGTCACCTGGGTGGCTCAGTCAATTAAGTGTCTGACTCTTGATTTCAGCTCAGGTCATGATCTCACGGTTCACAAGATCGAACCCCATGTTGGGCTCTGTGCTGATGGCATGAAGCCTGCTTGGGATTCTCTCTCTCCCTCTTTCTCTGCCACTCTCCATGCTGGTGCGCTCTCTATCTCAAAATAAAGAAACATAAAAAAATCAGATTATCCTAGGGAAGCGAGGGAGTAGCCCACAGGGACACTGCCCTCACTTCTAAGCCGGCTGCACGGTTTGAGGGTTCCCAGGACTTTGCTTGGGTCTGACGATTTGCTAGAAGAACTCACAGGACTCAATGAAAGCTGTTCCACATGCAACTAGGGTTCGTTACAGTGAAAGGGCACAGGGTAAAATGTGCCAAGGGAAGAGACGCCCGGAGCCAGTCCAGAGGGGACCAGCACGTCCAGCTGTCTCTCCCAGGGATGTGTGACAGCACACATGGAGTATCACCAGCCGGAGGATGTCACTCAAGCCCCGGTGTCCAGATATTTTATGGGGGTTGATAAGTAGATATCGCTGAGTGCCCACCCGTCTGACCTCGCAACCCCAGACACTCTGGAGGTCAAGCACATACCCTGTGGCCTGAAGCCCCCATCATAACTCACGGTGCTACACTCCCTGGCGAGTCCAGATCCTCAGGTGAACAAAGACCTTCCTTCTAGACATCACTTCCCAAGAGACGAGGGCAAAAGTCAGACGACATATTGGGTAAGGTCAATTCTCCACTGGACGAGTCTGGTAAGTTTTGAACTACACCCCAGCAGAGAGTGTAGGGGGCTTTAACTGGGGCTGGGGGGAACGTGGATGGGGGGTCATGTCTTCTTGGTGGTCTGCACCATTACAATGGAAGCAGATTTTTTTTTTCTAAATGTTTTATCCATTTCTAGGAGAGAGAGAGAGAGAGAGAGCACGCGAGCAGGGGAGGGCCAGAGAGAGAGGGAGTCACAGACTGAAACAGGCTCCAGGCTCTGAGCCGGCAGTCAGCACAGAGCCCGACGTGGGGCCCGAACCCACGAACCGCGAGATCATGACCTAAGCGAAAGCCGGACGCTCAACTGACTAAGCCACCCAGGCGCCCCAACAATGGAAGCAGATTTTTAACCTATGTTTCAAAGCAAATGTTATGTGTTTTCCCAAATGTTATGGGTTGAATTGTGTCCCCCACAAATTCACGTGATAAAGTCCTAACCCCCAGGACCTCAAAATGAGACCTTTTATGGAAATAGGGTCTTTACGGATGCCTCTATAAAACGAGGTCATTGGGATGGTCCCTGGTCCAGTGGGGCTGGTGTCCTGCTAAGAAGGGAGAGGTGTACACAGATGCACGTACGGAGAATGCCACGTAAAGATGAAGGCAGGAATCAGGGTAAGGCGTCCACAAGCCAAGGACCCCTAAGAACTGCGGGCAAACCAGAAGCTCAGGTAAAGCCTTCAGCCCATTCCCCCTCCCAGCCTCGGAAGGAGCCCGCCCCGCCGGGACCTTGGCCTCTGACTTGTGGCCTCAGGAACTGGAGAGGATAAGTTTCCGTCGATGAATCCACCCGACTTGTGGCATTTGTTACAGCGGCACCAGCAAATTAATACACCAAACAGCATTCGACTTAGTGAACGGATCCATGGCTGTGAAACCGTGTTTGAAACCACTGAGCGAGACAATTTCTTCCATTTATGTGGGAGGAAGCTGATACCCAGACACACAAAAAAGACAGATGCGGAACAGGAGCCTCGTTCTGCTTTGTGTCCACTGAGGTGTCAGCGTGATGGAACTTTTCCTCTGTGAGCTTTGAAATTTCAGCTTGCGGACCGCCTAAGCACCTTCTGCTCTTTGTGCATCAACACAGATGCGGAGCGGAATTGCTGTAGTCCAAGCAAGAGGACACTCCCTGAGCGCCAGCGATTAGAGCGCCAGTGGGGCAAGGGCTGCACGAAATCAGGTGGCCGAGGGGTCCTGGGGTCAACGCCATCAGGGTGGGCTGAGAATGGTGGGTCAGCGCACGGGTCCTCGGCCTCTCCGGCTAAATGCATTCCTAGGTATTTTATTCTTTTGGATGTTATCCTAAATGGGATTTTCTTAATTTCTTTTTCAGGTAAGTAGTGTATAGAACTGCCACCGATTTTTATATGCTGATCTCATATCCTGCAACTTTACAAGATTCACTCAGTAGTTCCAACAGCTTTCTGTGGTGTCTCTAGATTTCTCCATATGTGAGATCATGGCATCTGTAAGCAGCCCACGTTACTTCTTCTTTCTGACTTGGAAGCCGGTTTGTTCTTTTGCCTGCCAAGTCCCTGCGGCCAGGACTTGCAGTGCAGGGGTGAGGAGGGGGGAGGAGCCGGGAGAGCAGGTGCTCTCCTCTTGCCCTCATCTCGGAGGGAAGGCCTCCATCTCTGCACCAGTGTGGCGTTTGCATACCGTCTATAGCTGCTTTTGAGGCACAGCGGCAACACTGAGTAGTTGTGGCAGAGACCATCTGGCCCACAAAGCCTAAAATATTTACTGTCTGGTGCTTTGCAGGAAGAAGCGACCCTGTTCTAAAGCGCTGCAGCACCCACACTGCCTGAAAGCTGCCCCGTGTCGCCCGCTAGGAGCATACCGCCTCTTCAGGAGACGGCAACGGCCTTCGAGCCCAGCACCTGCCCCGTTCTCTTCTCTCTCCCCACACCGAGCACCAGCCCTACCTTGCACGCACACCGGTAAATGCTGGATGGAGGGGTGGGGGTGGATGCATCAGTGTCAAAAGAAGGAAAGCATCACTGCCCAACCCCTTCCCTTTAGCGCAGAAGGTGAGCTGTGTGGAAAAATCACCAAAAACTAGTCAGCCTTTTGCACGACACGGCGTTGTTGATGGAGACGGAGGGGTAGGATTCTGCGTGGTACTCGAGAGGTGCGGGGTGTATACCCACGCACTTTTCATGATCAGGGATCAATGAGTTTTGGTAAAATAGTTATTTTCTGATCGATGTGCACAAAGATTTGAATGAAGCTTTATCTTCATGTCTGATTGATCTTTCATGGGCAGCAACTTTTCATATTTTAGCACGAAAAGGTGTCAGTGACCCAAAACCAAATGATTTCCAGACGTCCCGGAGGTGTTATTTGAGGGCTTTACTGTAGGGCCTGCAGGTCACCAGATAAATGGACCCCCTTCAATTGTGGCTTTAAAGTTTCATTTTTCATAACTGAGTTTTCTTAAAATGAGTCTGCCCACGTGAGCTCTTAAAATGAGTTCTGTATTGAAACCCTAACAGGAAAACCTATTTTCTATCGAGTAAAATTAAAATATTTCTTCTACTTTTTTTAATTGCAGAACTAGGATTTATAAGGAAAATGAAACTTTTTTTTTTACCATTAACAAACAAGAAGCATGTATCTTTTAAGTGGAAGCGGATAATCACTTTCCAAAACAAGTTGCAATAACATCCCATCAACAGCCTATAAATATAACCTCTTCTCTTATCCTTGTAAACAGTGTAACTAAGTAGTTATATACATTATATATAATGCCCTAAAAAATAGTCATTTAAAAAAACATATTACATATATGACAATATATATAGTGTATAGACAGTAATATATATATAAATACACACATATATAACATCGATGTTTGAGATGACATTTCTAAGACATTAGATGTTATATACATTATATATAATGCTCTATAAAGTAGTCATTTGAAAAAAGCCAGTATACATAATATGACTATATATATATATACATATATATACACACACTGTATATATGGTAATATATACACATATATATAAAACATTAATGTTTGAAACAGCATTTCTAAAATATTAGATGTTATGTGCATTATTATGATGCTCTAAAAAATAAAGTCATTTGGAAAAAATAGTATATATAACATGAGTATATATATAGGGTGTATATTTAGTAATATACCCACACACATATGTATAACATGAATGTTTGAGATAGGATTTCTAAAATATTAGATGCTATATACATCATATATAATGCTCTAAACCATAGTCATTAAAAAAACAGTATATATAATATGACTGTTTATATATTTATTATAAGCACACACATATAAAACATGAATGTTTGAGATTGTATTTTAAAAATATTAGATGTTATATACATTATATATAATGCTCAAAAAAGTAAAGTCATTTGAAAAGATAGTATACATAATATGACTATATATATAGTGTATATACAGTAATATATATACATATATAAGACATTAATGTTTGAGATGGCATTTCTAAAATATTGGATATTGTATATATCATATATAATGCTCTAAAAAATAAAGTCATTTGAAAAAATACCAGTATATGTAATATGACTATATATAATAGATATATAGTATATACATATTATTATATATATTATATACATACACACACATATACACATATAAAACATCAATGTTTGAGGTGGTATTTCTAGAATATTAGATGTTATGTACATTATATATAATGTTCTTTTTTAAATTCTTTTTAACGTTTTTATTTATTTCTGAGAGAGAGAGAGATAGCATGAGCAGGGGAGGGTCAGAGAGAGAGGGAGATACAGAATCTGAAGCAGGCTCCAGGCTCTGAGCTGGCAGTCAGCACAGAGCCCAACATGGGGCTTGAACCCACAAACTGTGAGATCATGACCTGAGCAGAGTCGGACGCTTAACCAACTGAGCCACCCAGGTGCCCCTGTAATGTTCTAAAAAGTAAAGTCATTTAGGAAAAAAGAACCCAGTATACATGACTATATGACATATATGTATAGTGTGTATATTGTAATATATATTATACACACATGTATAAGACATCAATGTGTGAGAAAGCATTTCTTTTTTTTTCATTTTTTAAATGTTTATTTATTTATTTATTTATTTTTTACAAATAGTTTATTGTCAAATTAGTTTCCACATAACACTCAGTGCTCATACCCACAAGTGCCCTCCTCCATGCCCATCCCTCCCCCCACTCACATCCATCAGTCCTCAGTTTTTGTCAGTATTCAAGAGTCTCTCATGGTTTGCCTCTCTCCCTTTCCCCCACCATTTCCCCCTTCTTCTCCCCCTTGTTCCTCCGTCAAGTTCCTCCTAATCCTCCTATACGTGCAAACATATGATATTTGTCCTTCTCTGCCTGACTTATTTCGCTCAGCATAACACCCTCAAGGTCCATCCATGTTGCTACACATGGCCAGATTTCATTGTTTCTCATTGCCATGTAGTATTCCATGGTATAGATAAACCACGTCTTCTTGATCCATTCATCTGTTGATGGACACTTAGGCTCTTTCCATGTTTTAGCTATTGTGGAGAGTGCTGCTATGAACATTGGGGTCCATGTGCTCCTGTGCCTCAGCATTTCTGTATCCCTTGGGTAAATTCCTAGCAGTGCTATTGCTGAGTCACAGGGGAGTTGAGAAAGCATTTCTAAAATAGTACATGAAGGTGTGCATACTTCTACATGTTCATTGGCTAGCTTTAATATTCTAAAATGTTCATTTTTCCGTTGAGTTTTTTGTATTTTTAATTAATTTTAGCAGCTCTTTATATGTGTGGCAATTAACTCTTTGTGACACGTGTTGCAAATATTTTCCTGTTGTTGTTTATCTTTTCACTGTTTTAATGGTGCTCCTTCCTATAGAGACTTAACCACTTCTGTAGTCAGACCTCTCAGTCTTATTCTCCTTGACTCCTCGATGTTATATTTTGCTAGGAAAGGACCTCTTTCTAATATTATATATAATTCTTCTTGTTTTTGAGTACCTTTATGATTTACTTTATTTTTGTGTGAAGAGTAAGAAAAGAGTCTCGCTTCACATGTTCCCAATCGGTTTCTGTTCATCTCAGAGAAGCGACGAGCTCTGACCTTTCACGCAGCCCTGATTCTGGCCTGTTGTTCTAGGTCTTATGCTGAATCATGATGTTTAGTCGCCTCCCATTATAGGTCTTCTTTCAGAGTCCCTGTCGTAGCCTGGGAATGGCATCAGTGGGGAGGGCTTAGCAATGGCTCAGCTAAGAATGGCCAGCTCAGGGTGCCGGAGAGCATTTCAGAGCCAGGCCTGGGGCCGAGTTTTGCTGTGTCTGGGAAATTCCTCCTGTAATCCATGCTGCTTCCTGTCTGATGCGTGAAGGACCAACGTGATCCAGGGCTAATGGGCTGCTGCGTGTTGCTCTTGCAATAAGGCCCAACAATCACATGAGCAAGACCTGGGCTTGCTCATGAGGAATGGCCCCTAGTGGTCAAAGGAGATGCTTTCGCCCAACATTTTAATCAAACCTCTGCATTTGGTTGAATCAGAGAAGCTTCTAGTTCCACGTGAGCTGCTCAAACAGCCATGTGAAGGCCCAAGGACAAGAAAGCAGAACATGGGCCACTCCAGGGCAGACACTGGTCACCCTGTGACCTCTCAAAGACAACTGGAGCCCGCACTGGCCCCTCCACCCACAGCTCCCAACCCCACCACCCTACAGGCCCTCCTCACCCTGCCCTCCGGCACTGACTTCCGTGTCACAGCTGGAAGGATCTCCCTGGCCGTTTCTCTGCCTGGCTTCCTGCCCTTGAGGCACCATGAAATCGGTGCCCAATGAAAGAGCAGAGGTGGGCAGACCCAAACTTAAACAATGTGGGACGTGGCTACTAGGCTGTGTTTGAGTCGTGTCTTGATAGACTGTTGAGAGAGGGAAGTGAAGCAGCTGGACAGGTCTGGTGGTGCCATTCCTGCTGGCTGTCCCCAGCCACCACCCCCAGCTACCCGACTTGCATGGGGAGCCCAGTATCCTTCCCAAGGCAGCCCCTGTGGGTGGAACCAGCTACATATCCCTGGGCTGCCTGCTTGCTGTGACACGTGGGGCCACATTGGAGATGCCCAGGCTTCTGAGAAAATCATGCCCAGCCACCTCTGTCTACTACACCAGATGCCTCCCAACAGGGCCTGGTGGTGTGTCCCCACCCCCCAGATCCCTCCAGGCCAAGGAGTGGGGGGCATGGCAGTGAACGTGGACGTGGTCTTGTGTGTGGGTGTGAGTATGCTATAGCAGTGAGAAGAAGGAGATGGTCCTGGAAGCAGAGTCAGAGCCTGAGGAACAGCCATAGCCATAGGCTGTGAGCTGGGCACTCATCATATGACGGACGAGGGAACGAACGGGGTGGACGATTTTCTCCAAGACCTGGAGGCCATATGTCAGGAGGCCTGGAGTGTAGGCTGGTTCAGGGGTTTTCCTTCCACACCAGTGAGTGAGCAACACCACGCAGACGACTAGAGGGAAAGTCTCAGAAACATCCGTGGAAGAACATCCCGCTGGTTGCAGACATGTTCCCAGGCAGCCATGACACAGGAATCCGAAAAGCAAAATGGGACCTGGTTGCTTCTGACCCCGGACTTCCAGCCAGCATCGAAGGCATGAGTTACGGTGTCCTCTCCGGCGGGTACTCGCCTGTGGGGGCGGCGCAGACAGCATGCTATCCACACGTGTGACTAGGAAGATGGCGGTTTCTTTCAGTCCTGCATGCAGGGAGGGGCCCACGGCTCAGTGTGTAACTGTGAACAAGGCCGGGCTACTGATCCCTTACACGTGGCGCTGTGTTGGCGCCTGAGTGTGGATGTGCACACAGCTTGTCTTTCCTCATGGGGTCACAGTCTATTCTGTTATCCTGCCAGTCACTGTGGAGGCAGGACAGATGTGGTTCGTGGTGTGGGCAGGGCACACCAGGGGCACCATCAGTGAATACAGGTTAGCCTTAGGAGTAGAAATGAGGCTATAAGCATGTCCTCATCCCAAACCTGTCCCCTTCTGCCACTTCTCTGCTGCCCAAATGAAAGATGTGGCTGGGAGACCATACCAAAATACGGGGGTCCCCAGCTCACCACATGAGAGCAGCTGGGAACTCTGGCTCCTTACCTTGGACTACGGGGGAAGATGGCGCCCTCCTTGGCCTAGACCCTGGGCTGTGGCTGGAAGGAAGCCCCCATCTACTACTGCACTGTTGGGGTAATTCTCTGGGTCTCACTCTGTAGACCCAAGTATTTACTTTTACCTCTTTTCAGTGTATAGAAACATTATTTCATGGTTTTATTTCTGTTAAAAATGACCACATGCAATACCATTGCCTTGAAATAGAATATTCCATGACCGCCATGATAAGGAGTTTAAAACTGTTGCAGGCCAGCGAAATGTGATTGTATCAAAGTCCAGAAATAATTCTAAGATGGAGAATAAACTACTTGGAAGCCACATTTCTAGAGGATCACAGATGGTAATATATAAACCACTGAAGTAAAGTTCAAGTGGTGTGTAAATGTCACCAGGTCCATGATATTAAAATTGCCATTTTATAGCATGCGTCGTTTGGGTGGAGTTCATGATTATTAAATCTTGGGTAGCACCGGTCAACACGTTTGGAATGTGAGATTCCTATGTGGGACTGTGTGGATGCCTTACCCAGGCTGCCTCACTCCCATTCAGGGGTTCGGTGAGCCAGGGCCCTTGCTGGGTGGGACATGCCAGCAAAGGGGACCAGCCCACCTTCTAGGAACTGCTCTCTCAGGGGAGAGGGCAAGACCTTACTCCTCTTTGCAGCGGGCAGAGTGCTGCGTTTTCTGCCTGGACTGTCGGGGCCAGCAGCACAGTGCCCACGCCCAAGTCAATCACTTGGTTTGTTCTTTTTGTACAAATAGAACTGGCTAATTCGCTCCCTTGTAATCTGACAAGCATTTATTGAGTATTTTAAAGGCTGTGTTTGGTCATTGTCACCCATTATTTCCCAGTGGAAAGCCGTGAGGACAGAAAACAGACCCAGTAGACTGGAATATAACACTTCTGGTTTTCACAAATATAAATCAAGTCCCCAGTGGGGTTGCAATGGTAAATAAATGGTGGAAAGCATCCGCCACAAGTGTTTCATACAATGTTCACTCAGCCCCTTGGGGAGGGTGTCCCTGTGCATATAAGTGGGCGCTGAGAGGTAGTGACTCCAGCTTTTGAATTCAGACACTAGCCACGGAGCGGTCCACAGGCCAGGTGGGTCCACTGAGGCTTGAGAACCCAGGTGGAAACCTGTCTCCCCACAAGACTCTGGGGACGCCTAACACGAGACACCTGTAAGTGACATGAGACACCTTGTTGACTTCACACTTACTACGTGCAAGGAAAACACTGCAGAGGGACCCTGACCCCGGGCAGCTCATCACCCAGGAAGAATAGGAGGTCCCCTCCTCCCACAAGAGACACAGACACACAGCCTCCGAGACACAAGAGGAGAAATGTGCCCTGACTTCCGGCTGAGACCCAACGAGTGTGTATTTCATCCTCCCTGCATTGGAAGATCCCCAGACGATTCCCAAACAGCCAAGGTGGGTGAATAGCTTGAACCATGGCCCTCGGGTGTATTCTCATCTGGCTGTCCCACGTAAGAAAGGCTCTGCAGGTTTTGAGCATATTTTTGATAACCTATTATTTTCACCATTTTCCATCAGGCTTTAGATACAATGAGACGGGTGGAGAGTTGTGTAAAATACTTGAGTCTCTCTTGTAAATAAGACACTGGTTTTTCTAGAGTGGCCCGCGCTGAGTGGTCCCTCCTCCCTGATGGGCGTTGTGCTCCTCGGGCCCCTGGGCGTGGCCGCCCACACAGGACACTGCACCTGGAGCTGTGCACCACTTTCCTGAGAATGCTGCAATGCCACCTGCCTACTCAGGGGACACCGAGCAACAGAGGCCCTCAGTCACAAAGCAGAGGGGTGCTCACAGACTCCTGTCTAGTGGTGTGGTTTAATTTTTCCACCTGACGTGCCCCAGTGGGGACGGACACAATTCTGTCATCCTTCCCCAGGGGAGACAGAGAATGTCTTGGGGGAAGTTTGGTGATAAACCATCCTGTAGACCAACTGGGAGAGAAGGTTCATTTCTTTTTAAGAAAATATTTTTTTTAACATTTATTCATTTTTGAGAGACAGAGAGAGAGAGAGAGAGTGCAAGCAGGGGAGGGGCAGGGAGAGGAGAGACACAGAATCTGAAGCAGCTCCAGGCTCTGAGCTGTCAGAGTCAGACGCGGGGCTCGAACCCACAAACCAAGAGATCATGACCTGAGCCGAAGTTGGACGCTTAACCGACTGAGCCACCCAGGCGCCCCCAAGATTAGCTTCTGATGCGCTTGCCTGGCCTCCTCTGCCCGGTGTTGCAAGGTGGATGCCACTTGACCTCCCACACATCCTTTGTCCCCTGTGGTCACCTCCTCAGAGCAGAACTGTGGGCTTGGGTCTCATGTGCACACAGCAGGTGCTTGGCTGGGTTTTCCCAATAACGGGGACAGCACCAAAGTGGCGGGTCAGCAGGGGCAGCCGCGAGTAGGGCACCTGGGCCATGGGGACCTTGCTTTCCAAGTGGTCTTGGCTCACAAGAGGAGCTGTCCTGGCAGCACTGATGACATTTATAGATCTTCCTTCCGTTGCCACCTGACTCTTATTATGAGCCTGTACTGACGTCAGTAATAAACAATAATAAGATTGTAAACTACTGCTCTTTATAATAAAATTATGCTCCTTCGACATATTATAAATCTAATAGCTATTACATCAGCACCCATAACTATATATCATGGCTTACCTTTTAAATATACACAGGGTATTATATGGCCCAACCAAAACCGCCAGATTTATTATTACTGGTTAGCCCCAACCTTTATTACGTCACAAATGACTAATCGGTGAAAAACGAAGAGAAATGTGATTGCAGAGATGATCTGTCCCAGGGCTCAGGGGAGGGAGAGACCCGGACGGCAGATACCTCGCAGGCCCTCACTGCCCCCCCGGGCTGCCACATTTGCCATCTCAGTCCGGAGATGTTTCTGGAAGCTGCCGGAGGCTCACACAACGTGTCCTGAAGGCAGCTGTCACGCTGTGCACTCCTGATGCGGAATCAACAACTTCTGCGCAACCGGTCAGCTACTAAGTTCCCTTCCACAAGTCACTGCTTCCTGGGCAGGGGCCTCCCACCCGCGACAAGACCCCTCCATGCCTAGGCCCCTCCACCAGAGACCCCTCCACGCAGAGACCCCTCCACCAGAGACTTCCCACCAGAGACCCCCCACCAGAGACCCCTCCACCAGAGACCCCTCCATGCCGAGACCCCTCCATGCCAAGACCCTCCCACCAGAGACCCCTCCACCAGAGACCCCTCCATGCCAAGACCCCTCCACACAGAGACCCCTCCATGCAGAGACCCCTCCACCAGAGACCCCTCCACACCGCACTGGTGCCCACATCTTTGTTTTCAGCACGTTCATGAGAAGGGCCAAAGGAATGGGGTGACAATAGCCGAGGACCAAAACAGCAGAGCCAAGATATTTCATGGGATTATTATTAATAATCACGTTGACATTTGGGGACGCTTATTACAGGCGCTAAAACGCTCCACTGACAACCTCCACAGCACCCCTAACACCTCCCCCAATGCAAAGGGCTTGGGGCAAGGGGAGGGGACATCGCAGTTTCCAGGAGGAAAACCAAACCTAGTCACACTGAGAAATCACTCAAGGCTGCACCTCGAACAGGAAAATCCGGAAACGCTCTGGTGCCCCATCCAGACCCTGCTCCACCCAGGCCGCCTGCAGGCTGTGGGGACCAGCGATGCCCACTGGGTCCTCCAGAGATCGATCGGGGCCTGCGTCCCCCACAGCGCGGGTTGGGGTCGGAGCTGAGCTCCCGTCCTCACGGGCACGCACGCAGGGGTCACACACGGCAGGTGTGACCGTGGGGGGAATGTTGGCTCTAACGGGAAAACGGCATTGTGCCGCCTCTTCCTGAGACTGGGAAGCCCACAGAGTGAGACTTCAGGTTTGGCACCTGCTCCAGAACCTTCTTGATGAAAAAAAGGTTGTCTTCATTAAGAGCGTTAATATTCATGCGGCATGGTAATTTTGACACAGAAAAGGTCTCTGTAACCTTTTCTTGTGTGAGAATTTTTTACTTCTCAAGGAAATTACAGTCCAGCAATGACTTAATTAATGCTGGCTTTCTTCGGCAGGTTTGAGGAGCTGTCAGTTTGGGCTTGAGGATCTGTCACCGGGAGCGGCTGGGGCTCGGGGAGGGAGGGGACGGGCCGGCCGAGGGCTCCCGCACTGGGGGGCACCTTCCCACATTCGTTTTAATTTAGCGGCCAGCTTTCCCTAATGCCGGGTCATTTATTATTGGGACGGAGGGCACAGCTTGAATTAATAATCCATTTTTCACCCGGCATATTTATTATTTTTATTATAATGACTTCGTTCCTAATCCGTTTGGCTCTGGTAAATTTGGGCGAGGACTGGCACAGTGGGTGGCTGGGTCCCTACGAGCAGCTGCCCGCAGCCTTCTGGGCGGGAAGGGAAACTGTCCTCGTCCTTAAAAACCCTTAGCGTCCCCAGAAAAGAGGGTCCAACAGAGGAGAAGCCAGAGAGCCCAGCCCGGAGCGGGGGAAAGGGGGTACCTGCCAGCACCCTTGTGAGAACTGGCTGCGGGAGGGCGGCTGGGCAGGGCTGGGACCCAAGCACAGAGACCCACTCACAGCCTGCACGGGGCACCTCTGCCGCCCTGAGCGGCCACCGGCTAAGGCCATCCCCCCCCCTCCCCCCGCCTCATTCTGTTGCTGTCTGGGGCCAGTGTGGACGCTGTGGTGTGGAGTTTCTGCTGTTTATAGGGCTGCCTGGGAAGGGGCATGCCACACGGAGACTAGCAGAGCCTGACCCAGCTCACCCAAGAGCCGCGAGTCATAAAGGGAGGGAGCAGAGAGAACACGGCGCACGTCCCTCTAACGGCCGTAAATCCACGCCCGCACACCCACTTCGCTCCAGCCGAATGGGGCCCATCGCCATCTGCCGACCTGTCCCTCGGTTTTTATTTCCAGGAACACTGACGATGGGTTGGAGCGTCATTCTCCAACATCCTCCAGATTGAAATATGGAAGACGAAGCCATCCCAAGAGCTCCTGAGAGGCAGATGGCTTTGGGATAACAGGATTCTCCAATATCACAGGCAAGAAAGAAGCTTCCAGAACACACAGGCCTGAGGCCTGCCTCCTGGCACTCAGTTCAGGATGGAAAAGACGTCTGATGCTTCAGAGGTCCAAAGGGAGAAGAGCAGGAGTGAAAGGGGAAAGGTCAGTCTCCAGCTGCAGGGGATAAATCAGAAGCGCTCCTGTCACCGGGACGGGCCACAAGCCCCGCACATAATTTAGAGCCAGCCCCCAACGTCCCCCCTGCCTCCCCGAACAGAAACCAGTGACTCCATTAGCCAAAAAGATTCAACACTGGGCCGGGGAGGAGAAACAATATTTCAGACATGTGTGCATTGCGTCCGCCGGGTCTCCTCTGAATCCCACTCAGGGCGGAAGGGGAGAGGCTGGCAGGGGTGGGATGAGCCTGTGCTCTGAACGGCCGCCCCCCTACCCCGGCCAGTACTGTGTCCTGGGTACAGGCACCTGGACGGGCAGGCAGGCCCAGCTGGTGGGGCCAGCTCTGGGGGCCAGTGTCACCTTGGACGCAAAGCCGGTCCCCAGACTCCTGGGACTAAGTGGAGGCGTCACAGTTCACGTGGAAACACCAGCTCCCCAGGGCCCTGCTGCAGACTCGAATCTACGTTCTTTCAACATGGTGCAAAGTCTTCCCAGGGGGAAGGAGGGCTCCCCCTGCCTCTCTAGCTGTGCTAAGTTCCCCAGGAAACAGAATCGTGAGCAGCACAGAGGTGGCAGAGCCCCTCCTTGCTGCAGGGCAGTGTCCGGCCCCGAGATCTTTTCCAAGAGCAGAGGATAAACAAGACATCTTGTACCTCTAATAGCATTAGGCGTCACCAAGTACAAGTAGTCTTCACCGCCGGGGCACAGCGAAGCCGGCCGGGGCCCAGGAACGTGTTCCCATCCACGGCAGCAGACGGCACTGGAGCCAAAGAGAAGGCAGGGAAGATTCCAGGCCCTTGATGGAGGCGGAAAAGGCCCTGCCAGCGTCTCGGGTTCTCTGGGAGAAGGAGAGGTGGGTGGTGACGTGTCTACAACAACATAAATACACATAGTGGTAGGTGCATCGGAGAATATCTCCTGCGCTCCAGAGAGCGAGCCAGGGACCCGGCCGTGTTTCCAAGGGGCTCGGCCGGAAGGCAAGGAAGAGCCCTGCGCAGCAGGCCACGCGGGCATCGGGCAGTGAGGGAGGCAGTGGGCAGTGAGGGAGGGGGCTCTCCGCCGGGCGGATGAGGTGCAGTCCAGGGACCGATGCACCAGAACCAGCTGCCCGCCCCGGGCGGTGCGGGCGTCCCTCCTGTGGCAGGTTCGACTTCTGAGAGGCGCGGAGCCCGTGGTCCCTGGTGTCGGGCCAACCCCACACTGCGATGTGGCCTGGAAAGTGGCTGGAGGCCCGCAGGGGACAGCAAAGGAGTCACCGCAGGGCAAAGACAGCACAGGACGGGGGAGGGGAGGAACCGTCCCAGCGGCTCCTGCCCCGCCGTGGGGGGCTCATTGCTCCTTGCCGACCCCCATTTTCCTACTAAGGAGCCTCAGTTGTGTCCAGGGGTCACGCACAGACCTCGGAGCAAATCGACTTGGTACTTGCGCCCCCCTTCCTCCAGCGGGCGAGACCACAGGGGACGCGGGCTTGTCCCCCAGCCCCGGGAGTGGTTACAGTCGGTCCAGATCCACCAGCGACTGGCCCGGGAGCAGGTGCGCGCGGGGACCAAGGGGCCGTGAGGGGACGTCTCCCAGGGGTTCTCTTATGAGGCATGGTGAGGGGGCGCCCCCTTCGTCCTGCCCCGTCTTCCCGTGAGGGGGTCCGGAGGCGAGGTGCTGGATGACAGCACAGGACACGAGCAGCCCCCGTCCCTCGGGATCATGCTACCGCTGCAGGCGGAGCCCCGAGGGCGCCGGGTCCTGTGGCCGCAGGGACAGCTGGCACACACGGCCCAGGAGCGCAGACGCTGCTGGTGGCCGGGGACCCGGGGTCACGGGCGGGGGGCTGGCTGGGGCCCCCGGAGGAGGTAACCCCGAGCAGCTAGAAAACTTGAGGGACACAGGAGAGCCAGGCCAGAGGCTCCCAAGGTGGAAGGGCAGACCCAGAGCAAAGTCGGGAAGACCCGCCCCCACAGGACCCACGGGCCGTGCAATGGTGACCCTCGGGGACAGAGCTGCCAGTGCAGCAAGCCCCCCACCCCCAGAGGCCAGCAGGGGCAGAGCTCCCAGCTCAGGGGGCTTGTCGGCAGCAGGATGGGGCTCTGTGAGCTCAGGAGCGAAGCAGGCCCACCGGACCCCTCCTGTCTGTAAGGGCACCCACCTCGCCCCAGAGCACTGGGTCCCCCGGGGGCACAATACGGGCTCCTTCCTGCCACTCTGACAGCGTCTGAAAGGCCTTCTATTCGTTTTTCATTTTGTGGTTGCAGTTGTGGGTTTTCTTTCTTGAAACACAGAGTGAGTGTGAGTCCGGAGGCCAGGCGTGAACCTCCGGGCCCTTCGAGGCCCCGACGGCTGCTCTGCTGAGTCTCAGAGGCTCCCTGGGGCTCGTGTGTGCCGCCAGGCCTGCCCAGCGCTCAGGGCTGGGAGGGGGCGGCCGGGGTCACCTTACCCCCCGCCGGGACAGCAAGCGGCACCCAACCAATGAGTGAATGACAGGAACCACCGCACGAACCCCGCTGCTGACAGACACGCTCCTGCAGTGGTTCGCCGTCCGCTCTAACGGCCGGGCTGCACCTCGCGGCCACGGCCCGCGCCTGGAATGTGACGGCAGCCTGCACGGAAATGCTGCTTTCAGTTTCAGAGTATCTCCAGGTGTGTTCTCTTATGTCAGTCCAGAAACATGTCATAAGGAGGCGGGATTCTAACAGCAGGCAGGAGACCCCGTGGGGGAGGGAGAATGGAGGCAGCACCCCTGCCCCGAGATAAGAAGGGCTGGTGGGGAGGCTGTCACAGGGAGGTTCCCTGGCCTGGCTTCACCAGGTCCAAACTCCCAAGTCGGCTCTGCGTCAGGCCAGGCCTCAGGCTGCGCCGTGGGTGGTGGGTGGTGGGTGCTTCCCGCCTGGAAGGCCCCAGAGCCCTGCCTACCATGCTTGGTCTCCCCCTCCCCGCCCGCCGGGCCTCGGATGTGGTGGCTTGGCTTCCAGGTCTGTGCTGAAGTCACCTCTGTGGAGCCTTCCAGAATGGGAGCTGACCCCCAGGAAGGCCAGAACCTTCTCTTGCAGCCTGTGTGAGCTGGGCCTGGCCAGCATGAGGGGCGTCCATGTGTCAGGGCTTGGCCGGCCCAGCAGGAAGGTGATGAGGGGTCTGCGAGCCCAGGCAGCCACACGTCTCTCTGGCTCTCCCTTCCCCCTGCCCCCCTCCCGCCCGTGAGCTGCCCTCCAGGGTCGGGTTCCCCTGGGTTCTCCACACCGAAGCCCCCGTCATCTCCTTTACATGCTTGGTTCCCATCCTGGGCTCTTCTCTCAGCCCTTATCCAAGCTTCCTGCCCACCTTCCCCTGGGGGGATCAGAATCCCGCACTCAAGTGCGTGAGACCAGTCATGCGCACCCCAACCCAGCTCTCCCCCGTGGCCGCACGTGTTTATTATGGAATCGACGCTTCCCTTCCAGCCCGACCCTCGGCTCACCTTGGACTCCTCCCTCAGTTCAGTTCAATCCAACAATCTTTCCCCGAGTGCCCTGTACACGGTGCTGCTGGCGAAAGGCACATCGGGCACGGGTCCTGCAGCTAAAGGCATTAGAGACCCCGTGTAACTGGATGTTAGAGACAGGCTGGACCTTTAAGAGTATCTAGCATCCAACCTCTTATTTTACCCCTGAACAAGAGGAGGCCCAGAAAGACTCAGGGGATTGCTCCAGGGAACACAGCTAAAAGCGGGCATCCGAGGACGCGGCCCCAGCCTCCTCAGCCCCGAGGCCAGTGCTCTCCCCACGGTTCTAGAACACTCCCCTCCTGGGGCGCAGGTTGGAGCTGAGAAGATGGGGCGCACACAGACAGAACCGTTCATTAGGGGACCTTCAAGGTCTGCTCATTTCTTTACCCAATTTCACTGTAATTAGATATTCTGCAGGCATCTTGAGGCAAGGAAGGAAAAGAACACACATGTGTGTTGGTTGGGCTCTTAGCGCCCCAAGACTTCTGACGGCAAAACAAGACTGGGCACAGTTGTAAAACCCATTAACAGGTTAAAAAAAAAAAAAAAAAAAACCCGATCACAACCAAAACAAGAAGTGTTACCATAATCAGGCTTACACAAGTATTGTCCGGGATAATGCAGAGTACATACAGTCCAGTGATTTCAGTTTCAGCTGTGTAATGTCACATTTACACACCGTTCTCTAATTTCTTAGGGGAAAAATACCCTTGTTCGATCTGCACCATTTTCACTCCTCTGCTCTCCCCTGGCCGCCCCAGCTGCTGGGGTGTCTGATTTTTCACTTGCTGATTTAGACACCCGTTGACACATCCAACCTTTTAAATAAATCATTCATTTTTTTTAAAGGTTGGCTATGTCACCGTGCTGCGAGGCACCCGATTTTTAAAGTAACTGTTTATTTGATGTCAGGTACATCAGACATAAAAATAAATGTGACTTGGTGGAACTTTCTCATGTTCACAATCATCCTGCATTTCCCCTCAACTCTGCTCTCAGAACTGGCACTTATGAAAGGCTTCCGAACCAGTCCTTCAATGTGGTGTGATGTCCCTGGCACGCTCGGTGCTCCCCACCGAGCCTGCCCATCAGGCCTTGTGACTGTGCCTGGAACACAGGAGCCCCCCCTCACTCGTTTGCGATAGGGATGAAAGGCTGGGAGTGTTTGCATCATAAGCCTTAAGCTCTAACTGGGAAATGAGACTCAGAGGCACTTGAAGTAGATATACAGGGTGAGACCCTGGAGGAGAAAGCCACACCCCAGTGTAATAAGGCAAATGACACGGGATATGGACGCGGACAGTGAGCCCCGCAGAGATCACCCCCAGTGTCCTCAGACACACGGTCTGCACTTGCTCTCATGCATCTGTGTGTTGGGTTTACATTCTTACTCCAAGACACATGAATTCTGGACACACATGCCCATGTGTGTGATTTACATAACACAGGACCAGAGCACCATGACAAGGTCCATGTTGCCTTTATTGCAGAAAGCTTAACATGATAATGAGCATTGTTCGATTTTTTTAACTTTAACATTTTATTTATTTTGAGAGAGAAAGAGACAGTGCAAGTGGGGGAGGGGCAGAGAGAGGGAGACAGAGGATCCCAAGCAGACTCTGCGCCATCAGCACAGAACCCAGTGCAGGGCTCGAACTCATGAACTGCAAGACCGTGACCTGAGTTGAGATCAAGAGTTGGACGCTTAACCGACTGAGCCACTCAGGCACCAGGAACATTACTAGATTTTTAAATACAGCTTATAAATTGAGTACATGTCAACATCACAACACCAGTTACCCAATTCATATTAGTGACAGTGGCACTTACAGAAAAGCACTAATACCATCACTACTACTACTTCTGTGTTATTATTGTCATTCCCAGGAAGCCCTGTCCCAGGCTGAGTATTAGGCCAGCTGTATGGCTAAGAAGCAATAGCACTACCATATGTTATTTGCATGCAGGAAAATGTGACTGTACCCATGGTCTCCATTTCAGTTTCCATTAGCCAATGAGTGGGAATAAGCCAGAAAGACTCATGTTTTCAGTTCTGGTATCATGTTTTGAGATAAAGACAAGGAGAAAAATGCGGGAATCCTAAAAATCAACAAGTTAAACAGCAACACCAAGAGAGGGACAAGGATTGGGGTGCCTGGGTGGCTTAGTTGGTTAAGCGTCCGACTTTCGCTTGGGTCATGATCTCGCGGTTCGTGGGTTCGAGCCCCGCGTAGGACTCTGTGCTGGCTGCCAGCTCAGAGCCTGGAGCCTGTTTCACAGTCTGTGTGTGTCTCTCTCTCCGACCCTCCCCTGTTCACGCTGTCTCTCTCTCTCTCCTAGAAATAAATAAAAATATTAAAAAAAAAAAAGAGAGAGAGAGAGGGACAAGGAACATGAACAGTAACTTTGCCAAGAGGAAAACTCTGGAGTCCAAAAGAGTATGAAAATATTCCCAGACCCACTAGTAACCAGAAAGCAAGCAGAAAGATAGACACAATGGGCACCTGGGTGGCTCAGTCGATTGGGTGTCTGACTTGATCTCACAGTTTGTAAGTTTGAGCCCCACATTGGCTCCCTGCTCTCAGCACAGAGCCCACTTTGGATCCTCTTTCTCCCTCTCTTTCTGACTCTCTATCTTTCTCTCTCAAAAATAAATAAACATAAAAAGGAAGATAGACACAAAACACATGAAAATGGTGGTCAGTGGGAGGGTGGGAGGAAATGAGATAAAAGGGATAAGCAAACTAAGAAACCGTGTAAGAGAGGGGTCGATGAAAATAATGTACCATGAACTGAAAAGTATAACAAAGAACCCTTTTCATCTGAGGGAAAGAAATAGACTAATAAATAACTTTAAAAAAATGAAGAAAGGGAGAAGATTTTTAGATATCAGGTGAGCATTAAGAAATAATTGTATTTATGGGGCGCCTGGGTGGCTTAGTCGGTTAAGCGTCTGACTTTCGCTTAGGTCATGATCTCACGGTTCGTGGGTTCGAGCCCCGCGTCGGGCTCTGTGCTGACTGCCAGCTCAGAGCCTGGAGCCTGTTTGAGTCTGTGACTCCCTCTCTCTCTGACCCTCCCCTGCTCACGCTGTCTCTCTCTCTCCTAGAAGTAAATAAAACATTAAAAAAAAAAAAAGAATTGTATTTCTATAACCAGCAATAAATAGAAAACTAAATTTAAGATGATACTATTTACAATAGTATTAAGGACATCAAATATCTAAAAGTAATCTAAAAACATGCAGGGCTTTTGTACTAACAAGTATAAAACATTTTTAAGAGAACAAAAATAAAAGATATAAGTAAATAAAGGGACATACCATATTCATGGATTGGAAGAATCAATATATTAATAATGTCAATTATCCTCAAGTTGATTTATAAGTTAAATACAATCCCAATATAAAACTCTCAGCTGTTTATTTTCCTGTGGAAATTGACAAACTAATTCCAAACTTCCCATGAATATACAAAAGGGGCCAAGAATAACCAAGGCAATCTTAAAGAAGTGTAAGCCACAGGACTTAAACTACTTGATAGTAAAACCTTTTATGAAGCTATAGTAAAGAAGACAGCGGAGTACTTGGGCAAAGTTAAATAAACTTCCCAGTGGAACAGGAGAGGGAATCCAGAAACAGGCTTACACAAATGTAGTCTGACTTGGGATAAAGGTGATATTGTAGTGTGGTGAGGGAGGGATGGCATTTTCAATTAAAAAAAGGTCAATTGGATATACATATAAGACAATAAAGAACATGGTTGTCTAAGCAAAAGTCAATTCCAGATGGGTTGCAGATCCAAATATGGGAGATAAAAGAACTTTTAGAAGAAAACACAAGAGAATATCTTTGTGACCTTTGGGATGACAAAGATTTCTGAAACAGAGTAGTAACTATAAAATACCATCAAAGAGGGGCACAAGTGTGGCTCAGTTGGTTAAGCAACTACTCTTGATTTCGGCTCAGGTCATGATCTCACGTTCATGAGTTAGAGCCCCACACTGGGCTCTGTGCTGACAGTGTGGAACCTGCTTGGGATTCTTTCTCCCTCTCTCTCTGCCCCTCCCCTGCTCATACTCTCTATCAAAATAAATAAATAAACTTAAAAAAACACCATCAAAGAAAGCATTACTGACCTGACAACCTTAAAATTTAGAACTTCTAGTCAAGAGAACCATTAAAATATTAAAAATGCAACCCACAAAATGGGAGAATATTTTGCAACACATATTTCCAACAAAGTGCACTTACAGAATGCACATATCGCCTGCTACAAGTCAATAAGGAAAAGATAAACAGCCCAATAGAGATGTGTGTGAAATAAATAAACAGACATTTCACAAAAAGAGAATAGCCAGAGGCGAGACTTCAAGAATACAGCAGGAGGAGATTGAGGAAGCTCCTCCCACGAAAAGACATCTATTAAACCTGTCAAAATTAGCAAAGACAATTGTCAAAGTCTCTAGAGATTGAACGAATGGGGAACCATGCATTCAATAAAATTATGGAAACTTGATGAGAACAGTGAGATAGCATGGCACTCTTGCTATGGGCTGGCTGCACCCAGGCTGCAGCCAGCCCCCTTTCGTGGAAGAGTTATTCTGGCAGGCTCAGAAGCCAAGTGGCAGGTCCCACTTGGGACTCAGATGCCTGGGTTGAAAGATCTATTCTGGGTCAAATAAAACAATGGCTGAACATTGCAGATCCCATTCCCCACAGCTCTGTGCTACAAAAAACCTCCCCGGATAAGGTGGTAGGGGCCAGACAGCTCCTCCATGCCACAGTTCTCCATGCTGCAAGGAGGATCCGAGTGGGGAAGCTGAGGAGGAATGCAGTGCTCCATCCCTCACATCCCTGTTGTAGACGAGCAGTTCTGGGCACAGCAGCTGAGTGGCAGCACCTGTATCCCCATACTCCTAGGGCGGAAGAGCTGCTCTCAGTGGATTGGGCAGCCAGTGGACAGCGGCCATCCCCTCATCCCTAGCTCTGCACTGAGGAAGATCTATTGCAGGCAGTGGTGGCAGCTGGGCAGTGGTACAAGGTCACAAACTGCCCCCTCCCATGCACACACCCCACAGCTTCTGCTTCCTGGCACAAAGTTTCTGCCCAGAGGAGGCCATGGCAGGACTCAAACACTGGCAATATCATGCTCCAGCCAACAGGCCCAACCTTGTGTGGATCAGACTCTGGAGAAATTCATGCCAGAGGGCCTTGCTGTAAATAGTAGAGCAATTAGCTAGCAGTCAGTGAAGGCTAATAGGTGTGACACTAATGGAGACAGGTTGGCCAGGAGTTTAATAGGAAGATCAGAGCAAAAGAATAAGAGAGAGCCCTACTAAAATCACAGCCGTCTATGAAGTTCAGAAGCCTGTGCACGCATGCCGGCATTGTGGTCTCTGAAGTCCTGGAGAGGAAATTTCTGAGCTATAAGTCCCTGGGGTAGAGGACAAATCTGTAAACTTGCTATGTGCCTCTAAGCCACACACAGAGACAAAAGTAAACAGTAAAAATCTTACTGGTTCAGGGACTCAGGCACAACCTCTGACAGCCAGTGGCTGACCACAAATCTGTGTTGGCCAAGCCTGACCCCTAGGAAGCCAGGCTTAGCAATAAAAAAAAATAAAGAAAAAAATAGGAGCAGAGATTAAAAAAAAAAAAGTATATTTAAAGAAAGTAAACAAGGAAGTGTGACTCAGACACAATTTTTTTAAAAAGCTGGGAATAGAAAGCAATTGCCAGTTCTCTAGAGATTGAACAAATTGAGAACCATGTAGTCAATGAAATTATGGAAACTCAGTGAGAACAATGACTCATGGCATTCAAACTACGGGTTGGCCCCATAGCAAGCCCAGATGCTGGACTTATGAGACAGACCCCAAAGCAGCACAATAAACATGCTCACAGAACTAAGGGACACCATCTTTAAATAATTAAAAGAAAGTATGATAACAATGACTCATCGAGAAGAGAATGTCATGACACAATAGAAAATGGATAAAAGAACCAAATGAAAAATCCTGAAGTTTAGAACTACAATTAAAATGAAGATGTCAGGAGCACCTGGGTGGCCCAGTCGGTTAAGCATCTGACTTTGGCTCAGGTCATGATCTCACAGTTCATGGGTTCGAGCCTCACGTCGGGCTCTGTGCTGACAGATCAGAGCCTGGACCCTGCTTCCGATTCTGTCTCTTTTTCTCTTTCTGGCCCTCCCCCACTTGTGCTCTGTCTCTCAAAAAAGAATAAACATTTTTAAAAATTTAGAACGAAAAAGAAATTAAAATTTCACTAAAACCTATTAACAGTTCTTTTGAGCTGGCAGAAAAATAGAACTGGATAATTTGAAGATAGATTAATAAAGATTAAGTAACCTGAATAACAGAGAGAGAACAGGTGAGGAAAAATAAACAGAGCTTCAGAAAAATGTGGGACTCAATTTAGGTGACCTAAGCTACAAATCTAAACTCCAAGTAGGAAAATACAGACATCCACACCTAGACAGACACATATTATAGTCAAAGTATTCAAAACCAAAGATAAAGAGGAAATCTTGAAAACTCTGAGAGGGGCACCTGGGTGGCTCAGTCAGTTAAGCATCTGACTTCAGCTTAGGTCATGATCTCATACTTTGTGAGTTAAAGTTTCATGTCAGGCTCTGTGCTGACAGCTCCCTCTCTCTGCCCCTTCCCTGCTTACACTCTGTCTTTGTATCTCTCTCTTTCAAAAATAAATAAACATTAAAAATAATTTTAAAAAAGAAAGCTGTGGGAAAAACTACTCACTGTGCATAAGGGAAGCCGAGTAATATTAACAACTGACTTTTCATTTGAAATAATGTAGGCCAAAGTCAGTGAGATGTATTCAAAATGACGAAAGAAAAAAAAAAAACCATGTCAACCAAGATTCCTACATCTAGCAAAACTATCTTTCACAAGTGAATGTAAAATGAAGACATTCTCAAACAAAAACAGAATTTGTTGCTAATAGACCTGACTTACAAGAAATACTAAAGGAAGTTCTTAATGCTGAGAGCCAGAAATACCAGACAATAATATAAATCTATGTAGAAAAACAAAGAGCACTGGTCAAGGTAATTGTAAAATAAACAATATAATTGCATATTTCTTTTTCTTTCTCCTCAACTTATTTAAAAAGCAATTACAGAGGAGGGAGGCAAGATGGCGGAGAAGTAGTGAGCTCCCTACATTTCACTCACCCCCATATCTCAAACAGAGAAGGCCTGAAGCCCTAGGACACTGAACCACAGGAGTCTGGGAGGAAAAGAGACAGAGTCCACTAAGAAGACAACCTCATAGGTGTGTGAGTGCAAACTGGGGAAGATAAAAACGGGCCAGGACCCGGAGACACGAAGAGACGGGAGGGAACCCCCTTTGCCAGGGCCTGTGGAGAGTTGAGGGAAAGAGAAAGAGCGGCTGAAACTACTCACAGAACTGTCCCTGGAGAAAAGAAAAGAAAAAAAAAAAAAAACCTCGGCTCGGGATTGAGAGTGGTCCTATTTGAGCTGTGGCCCTGACTTTGGGCTGGGTGCCCCAGTCTCAGGCGGCGCCAGGAGAAACTGCTCTGCTGCTCTCCTGGCTAGATCCCATGCAGGGAAGCAGCCTGGCTTGAAACTGCTCCACTGCCTTCCTGACTCGATCCCCAGCTGGGAAGTGGCCCGGCCTGAGGGATTACATTTTGGGCAGTATCAGTAAAGCATGTGGACTAAGACCTGGAAACGAGGTGGGGTTTGGGACATAGAACACAGCCCACCTTGGCTACGTCTGCGGCACAGGAAGATCGGACCCAAAAGAGTGATTTGCAACTCTTGGTTCAAGAAGGGACTGGGGCGCCACCATTTCTCTCCCCACAACCACAAAGGCGGGACCTCAGGGAGTGGCCCATGGGCTGAAGTGCAGGCAAGACCTGCCTATACCAAACCACCCCCCTGCTGGATTTTTGTTTTTTACTGGAGCCCGGAGCAAGACCAACATGGACACGCTGCCATGATTAATTCTAGATATATCATCTATTCAGATATATTTTCCCTTGCGTTATTCGTACCCCTCCCTTCTTCTAGACTGGGCGCTCTGGTCATTGGTTTGCTTAAACAGTCACACTTAATCCATTCTCTAGATGTATATTCTACACCTCCACTGTTACCGTCCTATCTCTCTCTCTCTGGAGTAATCAGACTATATAGTTTCTCTGAGTAACATTATCTTCGTTTCTTTCTCCTCACCTGCTACCATCTTCTCCTCTTTCTCTCTCTGAATTAAGCCTCTTAGTCTCTCTGCCTAGTCATTGTCCAATTTCGCTTCCTACCCACCCTGTCATTTCTCTTTGTATATCCTCTTCCATCAGCACTGCATACACCCTGGTCTTTATTTATAGCTGGGAATTCTGGTTTTATGCTTTTAGACTATCCTTTGTCTTTGTTTTTGTTTTCTTTTTTCTCCTTTTTTTTCTTTTTCATTTCCCCTTGTGGTTTGCTTGTTTGTTGAATTTGTCTGTGCATTTGCATGCCTTTGTTCCTTGTGTGTTTGTCTGTCTGTTTTCCTTTCAAGGGCCACCTCAAGAAACAAGCCAAAGTACACATGGTGGAGAGTCTAAAAATAGTTGTGATGAATTAAAAAAATGCTATAAATGAGGTGCATGATAAAATGAAAGTGTCCAATGCATGGACTGAAGAGGTGGAGAGGAGAATAAGTGAATTAGAAGACACAATTATAGAAAAAGAGGAAACCAAGAAGAAGAGAGATAAACTGATCCAGGGACATGAAAGGAGAGTTCAAGAACTGAGTAATACAATCAAATGGAACAATATTTGTTCCATAATATCTATATAATAGGAATTCCAGAAGAGGAAGATAGAGGGGAAGACGCTGAAGGAGTACTTGAACAAATTATAGCTGAGAACTTCCTCAATCTGGGGAAGGAAACAGACATTGAAATCCAAAAGGCTCAGAGAACTGCCCTCAGACATAACTTGAACCTATCTTCTGTACAACATATCATAGTGAAACTGGCAAAATATAAGGACAAAGAGAAAATTCTGAAAGCACCTAGGGATTAAAGGGCCTTAACATACAAAGGGAGACCTATCAGAGTAGGTACAGACCTACCTACTGAAACTTGGCAGGTCAGAGAGGAATGGCAGGAAATCTTCAATGTAATGAACAGAAAAAATATGCAGCCAAGAAACCTCTGTTCAGCAAGCCTGTCATTCAGAATAGGAGAGATAAAGGTCATCCCAAGTAAAGAAAAATTGAAAGAATCCATCACCACTAAACCAGCCCTACAAGAAATCCTAAGGGGGCCTTTATGAGGGAAATGTTGCAAGGAACACAAGTTACCAAAGGCACCACCACAGGCATGAATCCTGCAAAGAACACAATGACTCTAAACCCATATTTTTCAATAATAACACTGAATGTAAATGGACTAAATGCTCCAATCAAAAGACAGAGGGTAGAATAAAGGGGAAAAAAATCCATCTATTTGCTGTCTACAAGAGACTCATTTTAGACCTGAGGACAACTTCAGATTGAAGAAAGGGGATGGAGAAATATCTATCAGGCTACTGGAAGTCAAAAGGAAGCTGGAGTAGCTATACTATATCAGACAAACTGGACTTTAAAGTAAAGGCAGTAACAAGGGATGAAGAAGGGCATTATATAATAATTACAGGGTCTATCCATCAGGAAGAGCTAACAATTATAAATGTCTATGCACCAAATATGGAAGCACCTAAATATATAAAACAATCACAAACAGAAACAGTCTTATGGATAAGAGTGTGCTAATAGAAGGGGACTTTAATACTCCACTTACAGCAATGGATAGGTCAACTAGACAGAAAATCACTAAAGAAACAATGGACTTGAATGACACATTGGACTAGATGGATTTGAAAGATATATTTAGAACTCCACATCCTGAGGCCATGGAATTTACTTTCTTCTCAATTGCACATGGCACACTCTCCAAGATAGATTACATACTGTGTCATATAGCAGCTCTCAGTAAATATAAAAGAATTGAGATCATACAAAGCACACTTTCAGATCACAATGCTATAAAACTTGAAATCAACCACAGGAAACAGTCTGGAAAACCTCCCAAAACATGGAGGTTAAAGAACACCCTACTAAAGAACAGATGGGCCAATCAGGCAATTAGAGAAGAAATTTAAAAATATGTGGAAACGAATGAAAATGAAAATACAATAACCCAAACTCTATGGGATTCAGCAAAGGCAGTCCTAAGAGGAAACTACATTGCATTCTGGGCCTATTTCAAGAAATTAGAAAAAGCACAAATACAAAATCTAACAGCGCACCTAAAGGAACTAGAAGGAGAGCAACAAGAGCACCCCAAAACCAGTAAAAGAGAAATAATAAAAATCAGGGCAGAAATAAACAATATAGAACCCCCCAAAAAAAAGAAAAAAAAAAAACCCAACCAAACAGTTGAATAGATTAATGAAACCAAGAGTTTGTTTTTTGAAAAAATAAACAAAATGGATAAACCTCTAGCCAGGCTTCTCCAAAAGAAAAGAGAGAGCACCCAAATAGACAAAAATCGTGAATGAAAATGGATTTATTACAACGAACCCCTCAGAAATACAAGCAATTATCAGGAAATACTATGAAAAATTATATGCCAAACTGGAAAACTTATAAGAAATGGACAAATTCCTAATCACGCATGCAGTACAAAAATTCAAATGGGAAGAGATACAAAATCTGAACAGACCCATAACTAGTGAAGAAATTGAATCAATTATGAAAAATCTCCCAACAAACGAGCCCTGGGCCAGATGGCTTCCTGGGGAATTCTACTGGACATTTAAATTGGAGTTAATACTCATTCTTCTCAAGTTAATTACTAAAAATAGAAATGGAAGGAAAACTTTCAGACTCATTCTACAAAGCCAGCATTGCTTTGATTCCCAAGCCAGACAAATATCTTTGATGAATATTGAATATGGATGCAAAAATCCTCAACAAGATACTTGCAAATCAAATTCAACAGCACAGAAAAAGAATTATCCACCATGATCAAGTGGGATTCATTCCTGTGTTACAGGGCTATTTCAGTATTTGCAAATCAGTCAGTGTGATACATCACATTAACAACAACAACAAAAAGATAAAAACCATATGATCTTGTCAATAGATGCATAAAAAGCATCTGACAAAATACAGCATACTTTCTTAATAAAGACTCTCAAGAAAGTCGGGATAGAAGGAACTTCCTTAAACATCATAAAAGCCATTTATGAGAAGTCCTCAGCTAACATCCTCAATGGGGAAAAACTGAGAAATTTCTCCCTGAGATCAGGAACACAACAGAGATGTCCACTGTCACCACTGTTGTTAACATAGTGCTGGAAGTCCCAGCATCAGTAATCGGAGAACAAAAGGAAATAAAAGGCATAAGAATTGGCAAAGAAGAAGTCAAACTTTCACTTTTTGCAGACGACATGATACTTTAGACAGACTCCTAGACCTGATCCATGGATCCATGTATTCAGCAAGTTGCCTACTAGCCCTTATCCATGAATTCAGCAAAGTTGCAGGGTACAAAATCAATGTACAGACATCGGTTGCATTTTTATACACCAATAATGAAGCAACAGAAAGAGAAATCAAGAAACTGATTCCATTCACAAAAAAACCATAAAATACCTAGGAAGAAACCTAACCAAACATATAAGAGATATGTATGATGAAAACTATAGAAAACTTATGAAGGAAATTGAAAAAAACACAAGGAAATGGAAAAATATTCCATGCTCATGGATTGGAAGAATAAATATTGTTAAAATGTGATTACTACCCAAAGCAATCTACACATTCAATGCAATCCCAATCAAAATTGCACCAACCTTCTTCTCAAAGCTACAATAAACAATCCTAAAATTCGTATGGAACCACAAAAGACCCCGAATAGCCAAAATAATATTGAAGAAGAAAACCAAAATGGGAAGCATCACAGTTCCAGACTTTAGCCTCTATTACAAAGCTGTCATCATCAAGACAGTATGGTATTGGCACAAAAACAGACACATAGACCAATGGAATAGAATAGAGGACTCAGAATTGGACTCACAAATGTATGGCCAACTAATCTTTGACAAAGCAGGAAAGAGTATCCAATGGAAAAAAGACAGCCTCTTTAACAGATGCTGTTGGGAGAACTGGACAGCAACATGCAGAAGAATGAAACCAGATCACTTCTCACACCATACACAAAAATAAACTCAAAATGGATAAAGGGCCTGAATGTGAGACGGGAAACCGTCAAAACCCTAGAGGAGAAAGAAGGAAACAACCTCCTTGACCTCAACCGCAGCTATTTCTTACTTGACACATCCCCAAGTGCAAGGGAATCAAGAACAAAAATAAACTATTGGGACTTCATCAAGATTAAAAGCTTCTGCAGGCAAAGGAAACAATCCATAAAACTAATAGGCAACCAATAGAATGGGAAAAGATAGTTCCAAATGACATATCAGATAAAGGGCTAGTATCCAAAATCTATAAGGAACTCACCAAACTCCACACCCGAAAAACAAATAACCCAGTGAAGAAATGGGCAGAAGACTTCTCCAAAGAGGACATCCAGATGGCCAACAGACACATGAAATGATGCTCAGCATCCCTCCTCATCAGGGAAATACAAATCAAAACCACATTGAGATACCACCTCATGCTGGTCAGAGTGGCTAAAATGAACAAATTAGGAGACTATTGATGTTGGTGTGGATGTGGAGAAACGGGCACCCTCCTACACTGTTGGTGAGAATGTGAACTGGTGCAGCCCCTCTGGAAAACTGTGGAGGTTCCTCAAAAAGTTAACACTAGAACTCCCCTATGACCCAGCAATAGCACTGCTAGGAATTTACCCGATGGATACAGGAGTACTGTTGCACAGGGGTACATGTACCCCAATGTTCACAGCAGCACTTTCAACAATAGCCAAATCATGGAAAGAGCCTAAATGTCCATCAACTGACGAATGGATCAAGAAGATGTGGTTTATCTATACACTGGAATACAACATGACAATGAGAAAGCATGAAATCTGGCCATTTGTAGCAACGTGGATGGAACTCAAGGGTGTTATTCTAAGTAAAATAAATCAGGCTGAGAAGGACAGATACCATATGTTTTCATTCATCTGTGGAACAGGAGAAACATAACAGAGAATCATGGGGGAGGGGAAGGGAAAAATACTTGGGGAGAGGGAGGGAGGTAAACCATGAGAGACTCTTGAATACTGAGAACAAACTGAGGGTTGATGGGGGGTGATGGGCATGGAGGAGGGCACTTATTAGGATGAGCACTGGGTGTTATATGGAAACCAACTTGACAACAAACTATAAAAGAAAAAAAGCAATTACATAAAATAGTATGTGTTCAATTGTATTGTAGAACCTGTAACTAAAAAAAAAAAAAAAAAAAAAAGTAATATATTTGACCAGAGAAACACAAAGGAGGCCAGTGGATTGGGATCCTGAATTATAATAAAGAAATGACACCAAATTATAACACAAATCCAGAGAGATAAATGAAGAGAACCAGAAATGGTAAATTAAAGATTAATATAACAAACTCTACAAATAGACGTTCATTCTCCTTTTTTCTTTCAGCTTCTGTATAAGACATAAGATTATACATGATAATAATTGTAAAAGTGTAATGTTGGATTTCTAACACACACAGATGTAATTTGTATAAAATAATGGCACAAAAAAAGTGTAGAGAAAATAAAGCTATAAAGGAGAAAATTTTACATATCTTACTGGAATTAAGGTAGTGTATACCTGAAGTAGATTCTGATAAGTTAAGATGTATTATAAGTCCTAAAGCAATCACTAAGAAAATAATCGAAAATATATAGATGAAAAAATCATTAATGAATCACAATGTTACTCTAGAAAATATTGTCAGAAGGAAGTCAGAAAAGGAGAAACAGGAAAATAAAAGCTGTGAGCCACATGGGGGAAAAAAGCAAATTACAAGACATAATATCAACCATATTAATAAAAATATTAACATTTATGAAGTAAACAATCCAGCAAAAAGGCAAGATTGTCAGATTGGATTATAAAAAGCAAGATCCAGCTACATGCTGTCTACAGAGGATACATTTCATCTTCAAAAATATGAATACATTGAAAGTAGAAGGATGGTAATAGATACCATCAAACAACAGTTCTTGGAGAGCTACTGTGCTATACTGACATCAGACAAAATAAACTTGAAGACAAAACAAGTACTAGAGTAAAGAGGGACATTTTACAGTAAAAAAGGATCAATCCTCTTGGAAGATATAGCAATAGGCAACATAGATGCACCAAGCAACAGAAACCTAAAAGACATGAAGAAACTGACAGGACTGAAGGTAGATACAAATACTTGAACAATAGCAGTTTTAATGATGGACAGAACAACTAGACAGGAGATCAATAAAGGGATAGAAGACTTTAGCAACACTACAACTCAGCTAGACTTAACAGACATATGTACACATCCACTGCCAACAGAATACTCACCCTTCCCAGGTGAGAATGGGACATTCTCCAGGATAGACCATATGTTAGGCCATGAAAGAAGCTTCAGTAAATTTAGAGAATTGAAATCATACAAGTATCTTCACCCAACACAATGGAATAAAATTGGAAATCAACAAGAGAAATAAATTTGGGACATTCCCAAGGATGTACAAATTAAACAACATACTCCTAAGTAATCAGTGTGTTAAAGAAGAAATCATGAACAAAACTAGGAAATACATTTGGATTAATAGAAATGAAAATGTAACATACAAAAACCCATGGGATATGTTAAATCTGTACTCACAGGGAAATCTTTGGCTGTAAATGCCAATACTAAAAAAAAAAATCTCAAATAAATAACCCAATTTTCTACCTTAAGACACTATAAAGAAGAAACTAAACTCAAATCAAATAGAATGAAGGAAATAATCAAGGTTAGAGTAGAAATAAGTGAAACGCAATAGGAAAACAATAAAGAAAATCAACCAATTTTGTTGACATTTGAAGAGATCAATAAATTGAAAAATATTTAGCTGAGAAAGGAGAAAAAGATTCAAATTACTAAAATCAGGAATGAAAGAGGGAACGCTACACCCACTCTTATGGAAATTAAACAGATTTTAAGGGAACACAGTGAATAGCTCTATGCCAAGAAATTAGATAACAGATAAAGTGGACAATTTCCTAGAAAGATGATAAAACACTAAAACAGATTCTAGAATAAATAAAAGATCTAACTAAACATGTAAGAAGGAAAGAGATACTTAGTAATTTTAAAACTTCCCACCAAGAAAGCCCAGGCCCATAGTTGCTTCACTGGTGAGTTCTACCAATCATTTAAAAAGGAATTAATATCAATTCTTCACAAACTCTTCAAAAACCAGAACAGAACCCTTGCCAATTCGTTCTATGAGGTCAAAATTATCTTGATACCAAAACCAGACAAACACATCATGAGAAAAAAAATCTACAGACCAATAGCTTTTATGAATATGGACACATAAATCCTCAATAATATCTTAGCAAACAGAATTCAGCAACATATAAAAAAGATTATACACCATCACCAGGTGGGCTGTATTCCAGATATGCAACATGGGTTTTATTTCCAAAAACCAGTGAAATATAGTGTATTGTTAGAATTTTTAAAAAAGCCACATGGTCATCTCAATGGGTGCAAAAGAATCATTTGGCAAAATCAAATACCCTTTCATGGTTAAAACAACAACAATAACAACAACACTCAATGAAGTCCTAAGAGTTGGTCAGATGGAAACTTCCTTAATCAGAAAAAGGATATCTATGAAAAATCCAGACCTAACATCAAACTCAAGGTGAAAGACTGCTTTACTCCTAAAACAAGCAACTGGACAATGTCTCTCTCACCACTTCTAGTCAATATGGTACTGAAGGTTCTGGGCAGAACAATGAGCTAAGAGACAGAAAAAGACATTGTGATTGGAAAGGAAGAAGTAAAACTGTCTATTTTCAGATGACATGATCTTCTATATAAAAATCTTAAGGAATCCACAGAAACCTTTTAGACCTGAAAAATTATTTCACAAAGGATGCAGTATACAAGATTAATATAAAATTGTGTATATTAATAAACATAAGTAGAAAATAATCAATCACATAAAAGGTTGCTCCATATCACATGTCATCAGGGATATGCAAATTTAAACAGTGAGATACCAAGACACACCTATTACGGTGGCAAAAATCCAGAACACCGACACCACCAAATGTTAGCAAGGATGTGAAGCCACAGGAACTCTCATACGTTGGAGTGGGAATGCAAAATGCATAGACGATTTGGAAGACAGCTTGACAGTTTCTTGCAAAACCAAACATACTCTTAACCATAAGATCCAGCAACCATGTTCCTTGGTATATTCCCAAAGTTGTTGAAAACGTATGTCCACATGAAAACCCACACATGGGTGTTTACAGCGGCTTTCCTCATAATTGCCCAATCTTGCAAATAACCAAGATGTCTTTCACCAAGTGAAGGGATAAACTATGATCCCTCCAGACAATGGAATATTATTCAGCAATAAAAATAAATGAGCTGTCAAGCCATGAAAAGACATGGAGGAAGTTTAAATGTCATCACTAAGTAAAAGAAGCCAATCTGGAAAGGCTACATACTGTATGATTCCAGCTATCTGGCATTCTGGAAAAAGCAGAACTGTGGAGACGATAAAAAGACCAGTGATTGCCAGGGGCTGGGGGATGGGGAGGACGGATGAGTAGGTCGTGCATGGAGAATTCTTAGGGTGGTGAAAATACTCTGTATGACACTATAATGGCGGATACAGGTCACTACATGTTTGTCTAACCCCATAGAAGGTACAACACCAGGAGTGAGCCCTAAGGTAAACTAGATGATTGTGACATGTCAGTGTAGGTTCATCCTCGGTAAAAAAGGTACCATTCGGGTGAGTGACGTTGATAACGAGGGAGGTCATGCACGTGGGGAGTTAGGGTCTGTGGGAAATCTCTGTACCTTCCTCCCAGTTTTGTGGTAGACCTAAATCCTCTAAAAAATGAAAATCTAGGAAAAATTGTAAAGGATTGCAAATTAAAAAGAGAGAGAGAGAGGATAGCCAAGCCCACTGGTCAACAAGTATCTGAAAAGCTGTTCGGTGGCATTAGTCACTACAAAGATGCAAATTAAAGCCACGCTGCAGCTGTGTTGCTTAGCTACCTGAGTGGCTAAGATGAAAACGACACAAAATGCCCAGCGTTGACACTGCTCACCCTCAGGGCTGGCCCCGGGTGTAGCACAACCTGACGGCTGCCTGTCAGGTGCACACCCCACAGAAAGGCGCACACGCGTGCGCCAAGAGGCACCTGCAGGAATGTTCACGGAAGCACTCTTTGTATTTCTCTGATTTTATTTCTAGCCTGAACCTGAAACTGCCCAAATGCCCATCCACGATGGAATGGACAGAATACAATACAGCAAAACACAGCACGTCAGTAATGCTGGTGTGTGTCATCTGCACACACTGAATGGATGGTGGAAATCAGTGAAGACCAAGCAAATGAGAAGAGCAAAGGGTATTTACTCAAAGCTCAGCAGGGCGGGGGGGGGGGGGACGGCCACCATCCTTGTGTTTGGCAGGGACCCAAAGGCAGGCAGAAGAGTGGGAAAGTTCTGTATGGAGAAAGGGAAGGCTCCCGGTTGGCCCTGATGGAGGCTGTCAGCGGGGCGAGGCTGGAGGAGGCTGCCTAGGAGGGGGGCGTCCTGTGTGATTGGTTAGGGTGCATATGTGGCTTTCTCTGCTTGGTCCTAAATTGGAAGTAAAGACAAAACTTAGAGAAGCTGTCAGTTATTAATCAGGTCTAAGCCACTTAGGGCCAACAGTGACACAAGTTACTAAGCAGCTGCCTGTATTATCCCTGGAGATAGCAGCTGGGCTTCCTGCGAGCATGACTTAGGGCATCCGTCTTCCTGGGCTGTTTATTTCCGATGAGGAGGCTGGTTTTCTGGGCAGGCTGCTGCAGGTGGGGGTCAGGCTCCACTTTTATATATGGTCTGGCCATTGTCTACTTGTATATTCAGACTCTCAGACACATGAATAATAAAGATGTGAGTGAGGCCCATGCACAGGGTGGATGAGTCTCATAGATCTGCTCTGCCCTCACCACTGGTTCCGTCACATGACTAAAAACACGGGGGTGGGTAAGTGGGGCCCCTGGGGTTGTGGCTGACGGGGACCAGAGAGGACATGTCCTGTTTCCGGGTTATAGAGCTGGGTCAGTCTGTGAAGACGCATCGAGCTGTACACCTGCAACATACACGCTTTGCCGTGGATGCGCTAGGGAAGGGGTCGGGAGCAAAATTCTCCGAGATTTGTTTGCCAGATATTAAGAAGGAAATCCATGGGTCACTTTTTAAATTAAATATTTTGCTAACCATGGTTTGGTGTTTAAACCATCCAAATGACCTATAAGAGCTGTCTTCCTTTGATATTCAAATATTGAGAGCAGTGGGGTACCTGGGTGGCTTATTCGGTTAAGACTTCGGCTCAGGTCATGATGTCACTCACGGTTCCTGGGATCCAGCCCTGAGTCAGGCTCCATGCTGACAGCAGGGAACCTACTTGGGATTGTCTCTCCCCCATTTTCTCTGCCTCTCCCTGGCTCATGTGCTCTCCCCCTCAAATAAATAAACATTAAAGGAAAACAATATTGAGAGTAGTGACTATAACTTCCATGGTTTCGGTAATGGAAGGCACTTGATGGTAAGAATATGAAATATAATTACGAAACTGTGTAGAACTTTTGCCCCCCAAGGAACTCAACATATTTCCTATGTATCCTCAATATTACCCAGTTAGGTTCACAACGGAGGAACAGGGACAGGTATCAAGACCTGGTTTTACAAAACATGGGGTTAATTGTGCATCTTAATATACAAACAGCCCCAAAGAAAGGTATTTTTACAGAAACTGTTCAGCAATGTGTTGAAAGGAATTCATATTTCTTGATTTTATATCTGCACATTTAACCTGCTTAATCCTTGAACTCAGACCTTCCCGCTGCCCCTGGAGGCTAAACACCCTACTGGCAAGGTCTCTCCTTCCAAGGCTGGGGGCTGCTCCATTCCCACCTGCCCCTGCAGGAGAGCCCCCCCACCACACGCACCCCTGCCCGTGTGCCCTCAGCGATGCCCGAGGCTCCCCTTGCGCCCTGTAAATTACACACTGAGGTTTGGGGAGGGTGAGGGGCACAGATGTGCACTCGGCTCTCAGGGGGAGGGTCTCAAGGGTCCCTTAGCCTGGGGCGTCCATGAGCATCTCCTGACTCTGGGGCCTCCCTAGGCCCAGGGGGGCCTCTTCTGAGCTCTCTCCGAGCATATCAAGTCCCCCGGGCCCATGACCCCCGTGGCAGGAGGCTGGCTTTGAAGCCCCCAGAGCACAGGTCTCCCTGTCTAAATGGCCCAAGCAGTGAGCCCGTGTTTCTGCCGCACTCTTTCCAGAAGCTTCTGGGGAACGGGGGTCTCCAGCAGCTTCCAGGGTGGAGGTGAGCAGTAACTGGGCTCCAGCAAGCACCCCAAACCGCGAGGCAAGGATTGGCAAGGTACGCACGGTGCGAGGATGGTCTTTCTTGGAAAGATCACCCTGTGCCAAGAAGGCGTATTATCCACACACTGTGCGCAAAGAAGCGGAAAAGGAAGGCGCGCGCGCTGTCGGAGTCCGGGGCGAGGGGGCGTCGGGGGCGCAGGCTCCACGCACCAGACGGTTAAAAATGGGAACATAAGGTAGCATTTCCTTTATCATATCCCATAAAAATAGCAATGTGCTGCAGCCTCGAAGCCCGGTGAGGAAGGGGGTGGCTTCGTGACAACGCAGCGATGACAGATAGGCCTGCGCCGAGGTGTCGCCGTGTCGCGCCGGGAGCATAATGAACGGCGAGGAGCCGAGCAGAGGACAGCGCGCGCCTCCTCCCCCAGCAGCCAAATAACTCAGGCCGGCGCCGTAATTATGCTGTGTGAGAATATGGGATTAATTAGACGGTGCGCGGACACGCTGTCCCGTCACTAAAGGCAGCGCCGCCGTCTCCGCCCCACTCGCGGCTTACTGTCTGCCTGCAGGTCACGCCCGCGCCCCCGGGCCGCAGGGCCCTCCGCCGCCCTGGCTGCTTGCTGACACCTGCTCTACCGCAAGGCAACGCCCGAGTAGGGCTTGTCAATAACGACTGTCAGGTGGGTGCCCCGGGGGGGAGGGGAGAGGAGGGAGAGCCCACCCCAGCCCGCCCCATCCAGGAGCATGTTCTGCTGCGGATTCGATTAACCATTTAGAGCCCTCCTTGAACCACAGGAAGTCCCCCCCATGTGAGGAGGACTCGACTGACCCTGGATGGCAAGGAGCAAGCGGAGGGGCTGAGAGAACCTTCCAGAATTCCAAGCACAAAGGCCTTGAGTAAGCCGGCCAGAGCCCCCCGCAGGAGGTCCCTGTTTTCCGGCCCAGGGCTGTCCTGGTCTCCAACACTCTCGTTTGCCTGTTTGGGGCTGGGGGCCCGGCAGCCTGGCCACGGTGGACGTGCACACAGGAAGGGCTCCCCTGGCGTCTAGCCTCAGGCCTTTCCTTCCTCTGGAAAATCTGATGGCAATCGAAGGCGGGAAAGACTCACTGCTGCTCGGAAGCCCCAGGACATGCCGTCCCTTAGGGCACACTGACTGGGGACCGGGAGAGCACTCACTCTGCTCCAGGAAGAAGCTGAGGACAGAACCTTCTGGAAGGTGCCACCTGGATAAGTAACGTCTCAGGAGCTGATAGGCAGACCCACCAAAGCCTGGCCCCCCAGATCTCTGCTTCCCCCGATAGACACCTGCGCATGTGTGTGTGCGCGCACACACACACACACACACACACACATACACACCAAGGCAAGATGGGTTGACGTCATCCTGATGAGCCTCTGCAAATATTTTACATATTATCCTGAGAGTTTTTGGTGAGTTTGGAGTTTGGAGTTGGTGCCAGGATCCCTAATGCTCCAAGGCAGTGGGTTTTATGCCCCGGTCTCCGTGTGGCATCTGTGCTGTTGTTTGCACTTAGCCTATTCTATGGAGAGCAATTAAGAACCCAGAGGTCCTTGGGGCGCCCAGGTGGCTCAGTCAGTTAAGCGTCCGACTTCGGCTCAGGTCATGATCTTGTGGTTTGTGAGTTCGAGCCCCACATCGGGCTCTGTGCTGACAGCTCGGAGCCCAGAGCCTGCTTCAGATTCTGTGTCTGCCTTGCCCATGCTCATGCTCATGCTTTATCTGTCTCTCAAGAATAAATAAAAACATTTAAAAAAAGAACCCAGAAGTCTTTGAAAACTGGGAGTTAGATTTGGGGGTGTGGGGCAGGTGCAGAGGCCGGCCTGGGACAGAGGGAGGGGCCTGGAGAGAGACAGAGAGAGAAAAAAATTGTCCGTTAGCAAATTAAGTAATTTAAGCTGAATTACACTTAAAATGACCTTTGCAATAGGTAATAGGCGATCCAAGACAGGAAGAAAGAGCTGAAATTCAACAGACTAAAGTCTGCACTGTGGCTTGAAAAATGGGAAATCCAAGAGGAAAAGAGAGCGCGAGGAAGGAGGGAGATGGAAAATGAAGGCTGACACAGAGAAGTCATTTTGTGGAAGGTTAGGGTCATTAGCAAAGGGAAAATGATTAGCAGGAAAGTTCTCAAAATCACAGAGACTTTGTAAGGGAGAAGCAGCAGCAGCGTTGAGCTGACGGTAATAGAAGTAATTTAGTGCGCGCGCTGTCTGGAGCGTCTGAAATGAAGTCGCTACAGATAGAGCGTGATCGCTCGCCTCACAGGAGAGGCCCAGGGTTTTGTAAACTACACGTTGTTCTCCTTTAGTTGCATTGATCTACTCTGGATAAAACCCTCCAGGAAATGTGAATCTTTTTAGCAAACATTGCTTGTCTGGAAGAGAATTCATTTCATTTCCACCTGCTTTTGTTTCATTAAAAAACAAACATCATAATTTTCTCCACCCCCCTCCACCGCCTGTCCCCAGATTCACTTTCGGCAATCCCCGGACCTTTCGTCAGAGTTTAATTTCTTTGAGGGGAAGGGTAATGTTCTAACAGCGTTTTGGTAAGTTTAGAGAAAAGCGAGAAAACGTGGCTTTGGATTCAAATTAATAAATGAAAAAGTGCACAAGTTTCTTCTGTGCGATTCAAAGAAATGAATTCGTTTATCGTGCAGTAAAAACCGTAAGAGTGGAGATGGTGAGGCACTGAGCCAGGACGGAAGCGACGGAGAGCTTCCTAACGTGGCTTCCGAATTAGAAAGAGAATGTCTTCCTAAGTCATTTCTCCTAGATTTCTTTCAAGTTTACTTATTTTGAGAGAGAGAGAGGAAGAGAGAGAGAGTGTGCAGGGGAGGGGCAGAAAGAGAATCCCAAGCAGTCTCCACACTGACAGTGTGTAGCCCCATGCGGGGTTCAAACTCACCAACCATGACATCACGACTTGAGCTGAGATAAAAAAATTGGACGTTCAACTGACTGAGCCATCCAGGCGCCCCTCTCCTAGGTTTCTAATGAGACAAAATGGGCCAAATTTTAGAGATATCAGCTGTCCCTGTTTGTGTTTCAGCCTGGATCGGTAGCTCACGAGAGTCCTGGAAGAGTGTCTGCAGTTCACTCTGGGAATGTTGACTCGGGCTGCCTGAGGCCTGGCTCAGTGTCATGCCATCCTAACTCCTATGGTTTTCACCACATTGTAAATGGGGCACCAATGTCCTGCCCCTGAGGAGCTCACCATCCAGGTGGGCACACAGCTGACCAGCAACCGGAGGCAAGTTGCTTCCTGACACTCAGATGAGCTACTTTATGACTCACTGTCAGGAAAGACCATGCAGAATGAAGGACATGGAGATGACGTTGAATAACAAGGAAGAATTGGCTCTGCTGAGGGAAACTTCCAGAATCACAAGCACATGAGTGACCAGAGGGAGGGACGGCTCAGTGAGCTTGGCATATTTGGGAATCACACAAAATGTCTAGAGCTAGAAGGTGGGCATGGACTCTGGTATTTCTGAGTAGGGTGTCGTGCTTTATGTCTACAAAACCATTTCAAGTGGTGGAGCCAAGTTCCCCTCTCTTGAATGGACTTAGTGAGCCACTCCCAACAAATGGAGTAAGGCAGAAGTCATGGCATGTGACTTCTGAGTCCAGGTCATAAAAGACACTGCAGCTGCAGCCTCTCTCTTGGATCACCTTCCCTGGGAAAGACGCTGCCATATTATTAAAGACACCCAAGTAGCCTATGGCCAGACCACGTGGTGAAGTCAGGTGAGGGCGCCATCTTGGAAATGGATCTTCCAGCCCCAAGGAAGCCTTGTGGTGACAACAGTCCCAGGTAACAACGTGACCTTAAGCTCTCAGAGACTGTGATCCAGAACCACCCCCTTAACTTGCTTCAGAATTCCTGACCCACAGCCACTGTGAGAGGATAGATAGGGGTTGTCTTAAGCCACTAAATTTTGGGGGGGCAATTGTACAGTAATAAGTAACTAAATGCAGATGAGAGGTGACAACTGACTTATTTCTGTCAAAGGTGATCTCGGATTGAAGGAAAGAAGCTGTTGCGGCAGTCCGCAGATGGTGGACATGTAGAGGGGGGCTGCTTGGATGTGAAGTGGGAGTCAGCAGAGGGAGGTGAGGGAAGAGAGGTCGGGATGGCTCCTAGCTTTTGGCTTGAGCAACTGAGCGAACATGGTGCCATTCAGTAAGATGGGGAAACTTCTGGAAAGAACAGATGTGTGTGGGTCAGCAGTTCTATTTAGAAGGGAACATGATGTGACGATGATGGCAGCAAACATTAATGGAGCATTTATTCTTTGCCAGGCACTCTGGTAATATTTTACTATATTAACCCGAACAGCACTGTAAGGGTGAATCTGTCAGAGACATTAGAAGGCACTCAACAACAACAACAACAACAAAATTCTAGTAAAGCTAATTGAGGGTTTCCAACGACTTCAGTATTCCCAAAGCATCAACTTTCAAACAAACAAAAATCTCCCCCATTGTGACATATATTTAATGTAGATTTTTGGGTCCTTCTGGGGTGAGTCCCAGAAACCTGTATTTTAACGAATTCCCCCGGTACTTACGATATGAAAGGTCCAGGGATTCACAAATACAGGCTGAGACTCACTGGTGGGTCTTGAAATCAATCAAGTGAGTTATGACAAGCAATTTTACAAAGATGAAATGGAATCAGGGTGTATGAGAGCAGTATGGATAAGACCTGCTTCTGGAGTTTTCCTTCAGTTATATCTAAATTTTATGCATGTATGCGTGTATCAGGTACGGGGTCATCCTAAGGAAATACATTTTTCTCCGTGGATCACAGTCAAAGCACTTTTGAAATCACTGGCCTCGGGGACGCTCTTTGAGAAATGTTGTTCAAGGTTTCTTGGGCATATTTGATTCCACAGAGAGGTGCCATGGGAAGGCAGATGGGGCTGACGAACCCCCGGGGGCTTGACTCCCCTCTGCTCTGGAGTTGAGATTCCCCAAGGGTCTCCTTGTGCCCGTGCTGTGCTTCCTCTTCCTCCCCCCACCTGCTCCTTTGCCTCAGAGCTAGAACCCACCACCTCCCTCCCTCCTCTGCCCCGGCCCAGCCCTCCCTGCCAGGACCCTCAGGAAGCCCCTCCTGTCCTGTGCCCATGCCCTTCATTCAGGAAGCCCCCCGGGGGGCCTATCCTGAACATGGCGTGGTCCTGCACACCCAGCTGGCTTTTCCACACCACCGCTCCCCTGTCCCCCATCCAGCGCCATCTCCTAGACCACTTGGATTGTTAGGCTCTTGGTCTTTGCTCTGACTCTCATCCCTCTTTTCCTTCACCATTAACCAGTCCACCCTTGAATATTTACATTACATGTAGCAGGCTTCCAGCATGCACTATGGTTTCAAAAGCCCAAGGATGCACACAGACTCTGCCCTCAGGGGGCCTGCAGTTTGCCATGGAAGGCAGGTGCATGAGCAGTTATAATCCAGGGAGCGAGGGCATCTTCCCCGAGCACACAGCACTGGACAAGAAGGGTCGGAAGGCGTTGTGGGTCAGCACAAACTCTCCAGACACAGGAAGCAGAAGGGCACAGACAAGGAGGAGAATAAGTTCCGTTCAACTCAAGATTTGATGGGGGGACAGAGGGAAGTGAGACTGGCCAAGCAGACAGAGTCCAAGGACCACAGCGATGTGTAAACTGTGTTAAGAAGTTTACACTCTATCTTGTGGGTAATGGAGGTCCAGAGTAGGGTTTGAGCAGGGAAATGTCAGAGCATCCACCTTAGAAGGATGGTTCTGGTGAAAGGGAGACTCACAGGGTGGGTCAGGGCGAGATGACAAGCTGAGACTACCTGAGAGGTGTTCCTAAGGGTCCAGGCAAGAGGTGGTGAGAGCTTCTGGCAAACACTCTCCTTTTCCCTTCAGGGACATTGAATCAATTCACAGAACCCGTGGGAGGGGCCATCGCAGTCATCGCAACTCAGCCGGCTGCTGGGGGGAAGGGCTCAGCCCCTGTGCCCAACCCTCCCCCCGGCCCCTCCGGATAACTGATCCGGGGGGGGCGGGTCTAACAGAGGGCTCCTGGGGGGGGGTTGTTGGGCTCTCCCTTCTCTGTCCAGCACCTCACTAACTCAGAGCCTCTCTGTTCCTCTTTCACGAGTCCTTTCGTCCCAACGTCTCGAGAGAGTCTCCTGTCAGTCTTCCTTCCTCCTAACCGTTCCAACAAGCTCCTTCAACTGCTTCTCCTGTGGGGTGGCTCGTGGCCCGCGCGCCACGGGGGCAGCCTCTCACCCTGGCGGTGCCCGCTGCACGTCTTGCTCCCGTGAGGGAAGTGGACTCGGGAGCTATGTCTGATGCTAGTGGAGCTAATGGGTAAGCTTCTAGCAGTCAGTCCTCCTGGGGGCTGGGGGCCGGGTCATGGTGAGCATATGGCCTCTCCCCACATGTGGGCCACCATTAGGCCAGATATTCCCCATTCTCCTTTATGGCCCAAATACGATCAGAGCTGGAAGAAGCCTTACAGTCATGCAGTGCGACCAAGGCCTTCACTGACCGACAGGAAGCGCACACCTACAGGTCTTAAATTATTTCCCCCCAGTGACTGAACCGGAGGCAGCCGATTTGTTCATGTGGCACTGACTGAAAGCACACGTTGGCATTTGCATTTATGTGGGTCCCTGTTCACCTTAATCTTATTTTGGGGGTTCGGGGTAGGGCCAAGCCTCAACCCTTTTTGAAGTTGTAATGGTACCTTGCCCAGAGCTACATTCATGGTAAACGCAAGAAAATGAAGAGCAATTGGCTGATTAGGTGTTTCTCAAGTCTGGTCACAGATATGACTCATCAGGTAATATTATTTCTATATTCAGAATTCAGGTCACATCTCAGACATACTAAATCCGACCCTTGTGGGCAGGGCTGGAGAGTCTAATCTCTGGATTCACTGATCTTAACCCAGGCATCCTTTGCTACTATCCTAGTGAGGTCATGCTACTGGCTTGCAGCATGTGTAGACTTACAAATGGGGGCAGTGCTGTGTCCTGAGGTCTTTTCTAACCCCCTGGTCCAGGGGACCCAGCCAGTTGCTCTCGTAGGGTGACATATCATGGTGGTGAGATTCGTGTTCTGTCTCAGCTCTTCTTCGCCTCAGGACCCGGGTTTTTAGGGTCGAAATGCAGACGGCTAACTTCCCCTGTCATTTACCACTGCTATTACAGGGAGGAAATCAAGTGATCAAGTCCACAGTAGAAGTCTGTCCTCTGGGGGCTTAAAGGGTCAAAAATCAGTGCCTTTTTTTTCTTCCTCCAAGTTGAGAACCAATTGAGAAATAAGATGCCAAAAATGATAATTGCTTTATTGCTAATAAAATGATAGGCAGACTTGGCTTTAGATCCAAGGTGGGCAAGGATTACCAGCTTGCCCCCCTGTTCCATTGCCGCCCCTCACCGACACAGCATAGGCCTGGGGGGACCCACCCAAGTTTGGAAAGTTTGGCTCAGCAGAGCAGACACTTCCTCGGGACAGAAGAGGTAAGAAAAGAAAGCAAATGGTCAGTTCTTGCAGACTCTCAATAGATTCACTCTACGACACTGGGGCAGGCGTGAGTTAGCACTGACAGGGACTTCATTCCAGTAGATGCCCCTTACTGTGGGGGTGGTGCCAGGAAAAAAGAGGGCCTCCCACCCCCATCTATACCCACGGCATCCCTTCCTTCCTGCCGTCAGTGAGACTGAAATCTCTAACTGCGTCAGGTATGTCTTTGCTGAAAGCCACCGTGAGCAGCTTGCATTTAGAGAAGGTGCTTATAGCCCGTAAGACCACGTAACATATTTCTTGGGTGATGTGGGACCAGAAGCCAACTCAGAGTCCTGGGAGCCCCACGGGGCAACGGGACAGCCACCAGCTGTTGAAAGAAATTCAGCGATGGCCCACACATGAAGTCAATTTACATCCAGCCACTGCTTTGCTTGCTTGGAAGACCCATCCACCCCCAACCGACAAAAACAAAACAAAAACCCCAACAATTTTAAAAGCCAAAAATGCTTAGAAAACTTAAGGCAGAAGCTGAACGGTGATGAGTGCAGCCGACGACCCCCCCGTCACGTCATTCTCTTCTCCCGGTGGCGATTCAGTTCTTTCTTGGTTACAGCGTATACATTTTTTCCTTCTTCTCCCTTTCTCACACCCTCAAACTGAGCTGTGCAAATAGACTCAGGATGGCAGAGTGTGCCAGTGAAACCACTGGAGACGAGAAGAGGCTACTGGTGGCTTCTGGCTGCTTCTGACTATTTAAATACATATTATACAAGTTATTTGGTATGCAATAGTATGTAATTTAGTCTCTTGCTCAGATAACTAAACATGGCCAAGATGATTATTATACAGCTAATTGGTAGGAATTATCATCAGTCCATTTGAAGCAACTGACTCGATTACTTTCCAAAAGCTGGGGGCTGGGGGGGCTAGCCTTTCCCACATGTACATCAGAGACTGGGGAAATGAAATGCTTTCATTCCACGGACAGTGGACCGAAAAACTCTCTTTGTTTGGACATCCCGCTCCGTGGCCAGTGATTTGGCAATTTCCCGATGCTGTCAGGCATCTCTGGGCTCGTTCTGCAGGGCAGAGGGGCAGACGGGCATGGCGTGGAGCCAGCCTGCCAGCCAAGCATGTCAACTCAAATGGGAATCAATTCAACTTGCTTGGCTTCTTGCATGGAGGAAAGTGTCACTTCTTTTTTTCTTAAACACAGAACTATTCACTTCCTAAATCATGAAGATCATGAAGCATATTTACTTATTTATTTGAATGTTCAGACAACGACAACTATTCAAACACTGAGGGTAGGAACAGGCCTACAGGAGGGGTCTCTCTGATCGAAGCTGCCTGACGGCCAAAGGCCGTGTCCTCCTTCGCTTCACAGGCTTTGGTCCACTTTGGATCTATCCTTAGGGTCTCCTGCACCACGAGTCCGGGCTGTTGCCCCAGGATTCTGCAGTCCGGGGTCAGGGGGTATGCAGAGCAAAATCAGATTTCAGCTACTTTTCTCTGAGCTTCCCTCATACAGCGGTGCTGGCTGCCTGTGCCCAGGGGGCTGGGCACAACCCTCTCTCCAGCCAAACACCCGGTTAGTTCAAAACAGTTGAAACAACACGTTGTTGCTGTCTTCTCAGGTCCTTTCCTTCTATGCCTCTCTGGGGAGGATCAAGAGGATGGGGCCAGTAGCCTGTGCTAGTTTGCCATCGAGGCAAGAAATGGATGTTGCAACTTGTTGACCCTCAAATTATGTGATTTTGAGATGCTGTCTTTTAATCCTCTGTTACGACAAAGGATTTAGTATGCTCATCTTAACCACCCATTCTCCCCATCCTTCTAGCTTAATTATAGTACAATTTTTATTAAACTCATTTCAGTATATGATTATGTAAACATTTTGCTGTAGAGCCAAGTGATCTGATTTTCTTTCTTACACATTTATTTAGCATTTGCTGGCATTAAATCTGTTTTTATAAGCTTAGATTTTTTTATATGCTGTCACTTAGTTTTTCCAAACTATCCAGACTTTTATTTTTATTTTTTGAATTTTCAAATTTTATTTGGGAGAGAGAGAGCATGAGTGAGGGAGAGGGGCAGAGGAAGAGAGTGGGAATCCTAAGCAGACTCCATGCTCAGCACAGAGTCTGACATGGGGCTCCATCCTACAACCCTGGATCTCGACCTGAGTCGAAATCAAGAGTTGGCTGCTCAGCTGACTGAGCCACCCAGGTGCTTCGCTACAGAGACTTAAAAAAAAAATTTTTTTTTAATGTTTTATTTATTTCTAGGAGAGAGAGAGAGACAGCGTGAGCAGGGGAGGGTCAGAGAGAGAGGGAGTCACAGACTGAAACAGGCTCCAGGCTCTGAGCTGGCAGTCAGCACAGAGCCCGACGCGGGGCTCGAACCCAGAACCGCGAGATCATGACCTAAGCGAAAGTCGGACGCTTAACCGACTAAGCCACCCAGGCGCCCCTCGCTACAGAGACTTTTAAGCATGTTTTCCATATAAGTGAATATATCAGGCCATCTATCGGTTCCATTCCTTTTTGCTTAGAGTCCTCCCTTTATCTGTTCCAATAAGCACTAGCCTGGAAATATCCTTTATTGCCCCTATGTTGATCTTTTATTCCTGAATCTCAAAACTACTCTGTCTTATGCAAGAGCACATTTTGCAGTACCTTCATGAAAAAGGGCACAGCAGAGGCAAAACTCTGGAGAGACTGCATATTTGATAATTTCTTTTTTCTATCCCCATGGTTGATTGATAGTTTAGCTGGATATGGAATTCTTCTTTGATAATATAATTTCCCTTTGGATTTTGAAGACTTTTTTTAAACTCTAATATCCAGAGTTATTTTCTTAATCTGATGTCATTTTGATTTCCTTTGTGTGATCTCCTTTATTTTTTTCTGTGAAAGCAGTTAGTCTGCATATTCTGGGGTTCTGAAATTTCATGTTGATAAGCCTAGTATGTGTCTCATTCATTCATTATGCTGGGCACTTAATAGGTCCTTTCAAGGTGGACACTCTTACCTCTCAGTCTGGTAAATTTTCTTGAGTTAATTATTTGGTAACTTCCTTCTTTCTGTTCTCCCTATTTTGTCTTTCTAGAGCTTAGTTGGTTCTGGATCTTCTGATAACTTTAACTTTCTGATTTGTTGTATCACCTAAATTTCTTTTTTAAAAATGTTTATTTATTTTTGAGAGAGAGAGAGAGACAGAGCACAAGCAGGGGAGGGGCAGAGAGAGAGGGAGACACAGAATCTGAAGCAGGCTCCAGGCTCTGAACCGTCAGCAGAGCCTGATGCAGGGCTTGAACCCACAAACCATGAGATCATGATCTGAACCAAAATCAGACACTTACCTGACTGAGTCCCCTGGGTCTCCCACCTAAATTTAATTTCTTTGTCTTCTGGTCCCACTTTCTGAGAGACTGAGAGCTTTTCTTCACTTTGTCTCCCAAAAGATGGAGTTTTTAAAAAGAGAGAATTTTAAAAAGTGATGTCTATTTTATTTTTAATTTCCTAAGCTTCTTTCATGTTTATTATTACTTTTTAGAAATATAGAGACACCGTTATTATCTCATGGAAGCACGTATTCTCTTATTATTCAAGTGCAGATTTTGATGCTTTCTTTAAATATGTTTCTACTGGATTTCTTTCTGTTTTCCCCCCTTATTTATCCTTGATCTTTTTTATTCATGTTGGTCCCTGGCCTATGTCCGAACTTGAGTGAGGCAGTAAGGCTGATGGGAAGTTCTGCGTGGGTTTTTGGCAACTGGCCTCCCCTTCAAAATGACCTGACAGCAGTCAGCCTTTTCACTGGAAAATCTATGAATATCTATCTGTGGAGGTCTTCTCTTGAGGGTGCTTCAGTTTCTCCAGAAAAGAGCCTCTGGTCTTCTACCAGAGGCTCACTTACTTGGTGTCTCCCGTACTGGAGCCCAGCAGGTGAGAGACTGGGAGTGGACCTCACTGGGTGCGCAGGGCTTCTCCTACGTGTGGCGTCCCTCACTCTTCGCCGTGGCCCCAGTACAGAGCCCTTCCGGTGGGATTTCTCCAGAAGCAGCAGCTCCCAGTTGTCTCCTGGGTGGGGAGGTGGGGGAGGCCCGGCTGCAGAGGTCAGGTGGAGGGAGGGACGGGCTCCGGCCCCCACCCCCACCCCCCAGCCCTGCCATCTGCACTGTCTGAAGCGCAGATGCCTCGGCTTCTCAGGGCTTCGGGACACAATTTGGCACACCGCTGGCCGGGCCCCCTGCTGGCACCGAAGGACTGCTTTCTAGGTTTTGCTCCGCTGGTACCACTCTTGGACACCTTGCGCCTTCCCCAAAACTTCTTCGATGTGCTCTTGTTCTGTGCGTCTTTGTGGGATTGTGCCTTTTTGTTCCTTGGCTTTGCGGTGGTGGTGAGGGGGGTGGTTGGGGTAGGAATGCACACGGGTATGTGTTCCGTCCTCACATGCAGCTGTGAAGGTGCCGATGGGCGCCAGACGGGTGTGCAGGGGACGGGTCTGGGGTCAGGGGAGCAAGCACACAGGAAGCCACTAAGCCCGGGCCTCCTTGTCCCTCACAGAACCCCCATGCTTGCGCTGCCCCAGCAGGAGAAGCCGGGAAAGTGCGCGGGCCGCTCAGCCTGCTCCCTCCTGACCGTCAGTGTCCAGCAAAACCGCCTCAGCACCTCCTGAAAGTCAGGGAGAAGCCAGAGCACGGGTGGCGGTGGTGGGGCTAGACATCAGGATGCTCTCCTGGGTGGGTAACACTGGGGGGTGGGTGATCCATTGGGCCTAAAAAGAAAATGCCAGAACTTTAAAAAAATTTTTTTTTAACATTTTATTTATTTCTGGGAGAGAGAGACAGCGTGAGCAGGGGAGGGTCAGAGAGAGAGGGAGACGTAGAATCCAAAACAGGCTCCAGGCTCTGAACTAGCTGTCAGCGGGGCTCGAACCCACGAACCGTGAGATTATGACCTGAGCCGAAGTCGGCCGCCCAACCGGCTGAGCCCCCCAGGCGTCCCAAAATGCCAGCACTCCTATTTATATGTGTTTATTTAAAATTCAGAAGAGGGGCACCTGGGTGGCTCAGCTAGTTAAGTGTTTGACTTCAGCTCAGGTCTTGATACTGTGGTTCGTGGGGTATGAGCCTCGTGTCGGGCTTTGTGCTGATCGGTCAGAGCCTGGAACCTGCTTTGGATTCTGTGTCTCCCTCTCTCTCTACCCCTCCCCGGCTCATGCTCTGTCTCTCTCTGTCCCTCTCTCTCTAAAAAATAACTAACCATTAAAAATAAATGAATAATAAATAAATAATAATTCAGAAGAGACCTGTGGCCAAGGACAGCCACCTCACCGGGCCAGTTTCTGAAGCAGCGCATGTCAGCCATGGCCATGCCTTTGCGGAGGGCAGAGCGGGGCTGCCCAGCCCAGGGCCTGTCGTCGCCCATCGCAGCCGGCCTGTGCCCGCCCAGGTGGACCCACAGGCCACAGCGCATGGTTTCTTCTGAGCGGAGCTCCACTTGGTGGACTGGAAACCGCATGGTGGAGACGGTGCCCCCACGGCACCCGACAGGGACCCCCTTCCTCCCTGCTCAGTGAGCCCTGTGGCTGAAGCACCATCATGCCAGGTGTGACCGTGGGCCCAATGTGCCAATTCAGCAGGACCTCCCCCCCCCACATACTAGGTTACGTCCACTCTTTGAAATGATGAATTTTGTCCTAATAGGTGACAGTAGTACTCAGGGTTTTGGATCCGCCAAGCGATAAAACATGGTTTGCTTTATCTGCTTTACCTGAACAGCCCTATTTTCATGTTTGTGCTATGTCGCCAGTGCGTCATATACAAATATATACACATTCATACAAGTAGCAGGGGTGAGGCAGCTGCGGGGAGGACATGGCTTGCCCAGGGCGCAGAGCCCGCCCACTCTCCCGCCAGCCTCTTCGGCCTGCGTGGAACAGGACAGCCGAGTCAGCCGGGGGGCGGGAGAGGGGGCGGCCCGGGGCCCCGGAGCCACCCTGCCTGTGCCCACCCGCCCAGTGTGCCCTTCCGCTTTCCCTGCCACAGCTGCTGGGCCCGCGAGCACATGACAATCTTTGCAAAGGTGGTCCGAGCAAAGACCGGCCTTCGGGGAGCTCCTCGCACACCGCACCCCTCATTCTCCCAGGGGCAGGTGGGGCGGGGAGAGCTGGCTCTGGGGTGGGGGAGGACAGCGGCGGCCCCATGGCCTGGCCTCCCCAAGCCCTGCCCTTGACCTTGCCCATCGTTCTGCCCCTTTTGGCGCAGGCTCTGGGAAAGGAAACCCGAAGACACGAAGGAGGGAAAAACCCGGACAGCATCAGTGAGCGGATTCGGGAATTCGCAGGTGGGGAAGTGACTGGAGGAGAGAAGCATCCAGAGAAAGCCAAGAGGAGCCGCCGGAGCCCAGGCCCAGCTGTCCCTGCCGGAGACCAGCCTGGGGCGGGCATCTGGATCTCACAGCTCCTGAAAGCTGCCGCCGCACCATATGCCGACAGACTCGAGCCCACTGACGCTTCAGTGACAGGACGGGACGCGCGGTGGCAGATTTCCCGGACAGGAAGACAGCACCGGCTGGGCGTCCTCCTGGCCCCGAGGGCAGGGAACCTTGGCCAGCCTGCTCCCAGACCCGCCGCCGCCCACAGCAGCCCAGGGAAGAGGCGGAAGGCACCTGTCCCCTTCATGTCACCGCGGGCCTGACCTGTTGGTGTGGCGGACCCCACGGCAGGTGCAGGCGGTTGGAGGGTGCTGGTGGGAACCGAGGTTCAGGGTGCCTGCCTGACTGTTGCTGCCTGGGCACTGTGGACAGGCAGGGAAGCCCCAGGGCCCGGCCATCCAGGAGGCCTGGGGGCCCCCCCCCGTGCCCCTCCAGGTACCTGCCTGTCCCACGGGGGACCACACCCAAGGTGGGCAGAGAGCTGGGTGACACGAGCCCTCACGGCAGCCAGCTTCTCTGGCCTGGGGAGACCGCATCCAGGAGGCCTTTGTCACAGAGAGGTGAGAACCGCGCCCCACCCCCCCCCATCTGGGTCGTGAAGTGTGACTCAGTTGGTGACATGGATTGTGGGGCAACTTCCTGAAACATGTGTCTGTAGACGTGTCGGGTTCGGGGGGATTCTAAGTGAGGTAATGTATGTGGAGAGCCTAGTGTGGGGCTTATCAGCTACAAGTCACTCAGCAAGGGTTCTGGGCAGAGGATGAACTGGGTTGGGGTCACCTTGGCTTTGAGCTACATGTTCAATGTAACTGGACAGTACTGAGCTATCTCCTTCCTTCATGGGGACCTGCTCCATTTTCCAAGGGGCACAGATGCACGTGGTCTGAGCCCAGGGGCGATCCGGGACCCCGAGGCCCAGCCTGGCCAGTGAGTTCAGGCCCCATGGGGTGGGGGTCACATGCTTTGATTCACGCCCCTCCCCTGCCCCTGCGGAAGGACGTTCGTCCTTCATTCTCTCATTCTTTGCTGCCTTGCGCTCACCTCTCAGGTGGACTCCCCTCCCCTTTCCTTGCTCCGTCTTCTGGAAGAGTGTGCTGGTCTCTGTCCTCACACACACACATGGGAACACACCACTGGCCCCTCACTGCACCCCGGGCTGACAAATGTGCCGCTTTCACTTCCCGCCACCTACGGGTCTGAAGTGAAAGCCAGTGGGGGACGGTGTGTGGTCCGCAGAGGCCTCCTGCCCTCCCAGGGCCTCACCGTGTGCAGGACCAGAAAGTGCGTCTCAGGCACTGGAGGGAGTCGGCAGCATCCTGGCCTCCACCCACCAGATGCCAGGAGCAGCCCGCACACCCACACTGGAACACACTTCCCATATCAGGAATGCACTGTGGGACCGTCCAAGTCCCTTAAAAGGAGGAAGTGTGTGCGGCCCACGCAGGTGTGTCGGTGCCGTGAACGCAGCAGACCCTCTTCTTTCCACCGCGACTGTAAACTCCACCCCTGGGGTCCTGGACACGCCTTGTGTCCCCAACACTTGTCCCCACGACGGTGATTTGAGCTAAGACACCGCTGATGGGTCTGGATTGCAGAGGCATTGAGGTATGACTGACCGGGTGCATTTCAGACTCGGTTAAACACAGTATTACTTCCCTCCTCCTGGTGCTTCTCTTGAGTATCTACAGGCCAGCTTCACCCCAGGAGGCCTCAGGGGCGCAGCTGTGCGTCAGCAGCAGCTCAAGGTCTGCGGTCGACTGGCGTCTGCCGCTCGCTTGGCCTCCTTACATCAGCTGGGGCCGCGTCGCAGAGCTCCCTCCAGAAAAGGTCATGATCATCCAAGACCAAGAAGAACACTGGGCTTTCTTCTCACAGAACGTCAAGGAGGGAATGGGCAGAAATAAACAGAACTGATCTGGGGACATTAGGCTAGAAAGGGATCAGGAATAAGCAAATTGAATCCTAATTTCAATAGAACAGAAGATATTCAGCCTGGTACCACACGCAGGGGCTACTTGTTATATTTTCTTTAGTTCATGACAATTTTGAGTGAAGAGGAAATCCCCTGTCATTTATTCCTGTTGATAAAACCTTGAGAGTCACCTTAATGTGCATGACAAGACTGTGTGTGAATCCGATTCACTGTCTGTGACGGGATTTGGTCTCAGGACCTTTCTCGTCAAGAAATACTCGCAAAAGGAGGAAATAAGCAGAGGAATGTGTATCAAATCAGTTCAACCAGTAAGACTTATGTTTGCGATGCATTCAGTGGTGATGCAATTCCGGCCAAAGATTTTTGTTGAGAAACTACGACCAAAGGACAGAAAGGAAGGAGCGCAAGAAAGTAAGGAAAAGCTGACGAAGAATGGAGAATTCATGAATTTATCCATTCATTCAGAATGATTCGCTGAGAGCCTCCTCTGTCCCAAGCTGTGCCAAGAGCTGAGGGTGCAGAGGCGGGCTCGCAGGCTCTGCCCTGGAACCGAAGCTCTATTTGCAACATGGAGATGAAGGATGGAGGGCAGAGGGTCAGGAAGGGCTACTACCTGCAGTGGAGGACCTTCCACTTCCAACCTGTCCAGAAATCACGTGCAGGGGCAGGGGACACACCCCAGGTGGCATCCCCTGTGCTGGGCCAGAGCCCACATACCATCCCGTAGAGCCTTCTAGATGTGGGTGAGAAACCAAGGCTTGCTGAGTCCTGTGGAGGGACTCAGAGTGTGGGTCTTCGTTACAGTTGTGAGACCGGGTTCCATGATGGGCTGCATATTGCAGCTTTGAGTTAAAAGCTCTTGTCCTTAAAGCTGGGACAAAGACGGTGGTGTGGGCCAAACCCGCATGTAGGTCTCCTTTCAGATTCTGGCCCCATTTGGGGACCAGGCAGGGTGGCGCTGAAGATCTGCTGAGGTTCAGGAAAAGAGGCCATTCTGCTGAGGGACCCCCTTCTCAACCCCTGTCCTGGCCACTTCCCGTGCCGAGGGGAACGAGGGGGCCGTCGGAGCAGCTGGCAACCCCAGGGCGGCCCGAACAAAGCTCATCTCTACACTGGAACCCAGTTTGGAAACTGGAAAACAGACCCGTACTTTGCATTGGTTTGTGTCTCTCTGCTGAAGAAGTTGTGTGGAGACCGCAGACAATGGCGCCGACAGAGCGGATCAGTCCATGTGCCCCGTTCACCCGGCTGCGAGTCCTCTTCCCTGGAAGCCAAGCTGCAATTCGGTCGTTGCAAAAGCATTTATTCAAAGGTACTGAAAATGCAGGGCCATGGAGGAAGTGGATGTTTCTTGGAGGAATTTACAGTGGATTTATCGGCTTCTGGTAATGGGTCTTGTGACCATGTGCTCGCCCAGGAGATCCCGTCTCGGCCAGGCTTACACGACCTCACACACTCCATGTCCCACCAAGAGAAGAGAAACCAGAATTCTGTCCCGGTTTGACGGCCCCGGAGTTTTGGAGAAACAAGGTTCTCTACCTCATGCTCTCTTCTCAAGGTTAAGATTCCTCGCTAAGTCTGTGCTTCACTCACATTATAGACCCAGAATTGAAGACAGGCAGCAGGGACTCCCGGCTTCTAACGGGCATGGCCTTTGTCCTCATAAGGCTGTTAGTCTTCACTTCGGCAAACGCCGACACCTCGGGGCCTGGTTCTGGAACCCTACCCGGGAGGCTGTCGCCAAGGACCCCTCCCCCGTGGAGGCGGTGCGAGTCCCTCCTGTTAGACAAGGCTTTATATGCCCGGCTCTAGTTTCCATCTTCCGGATACTGACGTTTTGTCTTGTTCTCAGCTTGGGCTGGAAACGGAGCCCGTGAGGAACAGGAATGTGAGAGCGGGCTTTGAGGGAAGCCAGGCTTGTCCACTAGCTGCGAGCCACGTCGGGCCACCACGCCTGCTCCTCCTGACTGTCCACAACACTTACTCCATGGGGTTACTTTTTATGGCAATAAAACATTATCCCGCGATGGAAAGCCTGAGCTCCAATTATGAAAATTGCCAGGAGGGCCATCGAAAGGAGACGTTCATGCTCTCACCCTCCTGTGAAATGCCAGGCACCTGTGTCACTCTGCACCCTCACAGGGGGCGCAGGTCCACGGCAGGTTGGGGTGCAGGCAGGGGGACCGGCCCCGACACGGAGATGCACCGGCGAGGGCACACGCAGCCGGCGGCCCCCACTTGTGGATCCGTGCCCTCCCCCACCCCCGGCCTGCTTCTCTGCCCTTTCTTTATCTCCAATTATAAAGCAGCACCAGGTTTTCTAGTCAGCCATTGCCATGTCTCCAAATGGCTTTTCAGTGTCAGGCCTATCAGGAAATTAACTCATCACGCCGTGACAGCTGCTAATTTTTTCCCCTTCCATGTCAGATGGATCGCCTGCTGAAGCTAATAATGAATCACCAATCCCTGATTAGAAGGTGCTTCCGAAACGTATAACTGCCATCTGAGCTAACTTTTTTCTTCATGTGAAATGATATCACCCCAGAGGAGCAGAACCGATTGTGTTCTTCAACAAGACGGAGCAGGAGGAGGCTGCGTGAGCGAGCCGTGTGCTCTCTTAAATTATGGGCTAATACAGAGCGGCAGGAGGCAGGACTCACGCCTGCTCTTGTACGTAGTTTGCTGAACGGCCGACCTTCTGGTCTCCTAGTCTTCCTTCTGGAACTGGCTTTGGGGCAGGATTCCACGCTGGGCTTTCAGGCCTTCGCTGGGCCGTGATTTTGTCTTGATGGTCAGGGAAACAGGGGCTTGGACAGAACTGAGGAACGTGAATACCGTCCCTCACCGCAGGGTTTCCCAGATGCCATGCTCCTGGGCCGAGGGCCTCCGGGCTCTGAGGGGAGCACCGGGTCGGAGCAGTGGTGTTCGACGTGGGCGTGGTCGGGCCTGGGCCTCTGGCGGTCTTTGTCATAATTATTAGCAAACCTCCACTGAGGCTCCCTTCTGTCCGTCTTCTAGGACTTCGGGTCCATGTTTCTGGAAGGAGCCGATAAGTGACTGGAGCATCCAGCACGTGCACTGACAGTCTTCGCACATCTGCTTGGTTCTTCAGAGCAAACCAAGTAGCAAACAGGACGTCCTTGGTGTCTACCGGCTGACGTGGTCTGTCTGCTTCGTTTGCTCTGTGGGGAGAGGTTTCGGGGCACAATTGTTCAGGGACAGCAGGAGGGTCCCTCAGGGAGGCCTGCTTGGGTCACTGCGTTTCCTCACAGTGACAGTTGGTGGCTAGAGCTTCCTTCGTGTGGAGACCGTGTCCTCTGTAACTTCGCACCCGAAATGGGCAGCTGCTGCCACAGGGGAAGTCTAAACTATTTCTGGACATGGACTTGGGCAGGGCGGTCAGTGCCCCCTGCATGTCCAATGTCCTTGGGGCTCAATCATTTAATTGGCTCTAGCTGAATACAAAGGTGGCTTTTTTGGAATAGTCTCCAGGTACATTTTTTTTTTTTTACTTCTTTAAAGTTTTACGTTTTCTCTAGTTCAAAGCCCCGGGAAGGCTGTACACTTGCCTATGTCTTCTTTACAGACCATCCCTGTTGCAGTAATCACGTCCTGGTCACAGTATCAGCCACGCCTCATCATGCTGAGGCACACTGTGTGTGTGTGTGTGTGTGTGTGTGTGTGTGTGTGTGTGTGTATCTTCAACTCCCTGACATTCCAATAGTTGTGTAATGAGAGAGAGAAGAGAGGTAACATTAACCCAGCTCCATAGGTAATTACAGGACACAACAGTTTCGTGAATCCTTTGCAATCCTTCTGAGCCTTGAAACACCTTCTGTACAATTTTTTTTTATGCAAAGGCCTGCTCTTTTCATTGTGCACACGATGTGATTGCTGGTCTGACACTGCAGCCTACATTGGTTTTATGAAGGATTAAATGCCACCTGAGACATATTTATCCTAAATAAATCACGAACGGTAAACTGCAGCATGTCGGTGTCAACACCCCGGACGGTGGCAGAAAGGTTAGCCGCACAGGACGGAGCACACTCAGGAATTAGCCTCTGAGCCGAGGACCACGGGCTGCAGCTAACAGGAGGAATGATCGGGAAGAAATATTTCCACCGGAAAACATCCCCCTCCTCCTCTTTTTTTTTTTTTAAAAACATGTATGAGCAGCAGTGAGGGGCATCACTTTATAAAGGTCACCTTTATGCTGGTAACAAATGGGAGTGGATCCTGTCGCGCTGCAGAAGGGAATGGCTCTGCCAGCTTTAGGAAACACCGGCAAGTCATACTCAGCCAATTATGAATCTCGGTGTCAAACCTGAAGTTTTTGGGGGGCGGGGTGGCTGTGTCAAGGTGGGCCGTGGGATGGCGGGGCCACAGCGCAAGCGGACGAGGCTGGGAGGAGCACAGGGCGGCGTGTGCCCACCCTGTCCCCGCAGGAAGAGGTTCTGAGCGGTATGTTTCCTTCAACTAAAAAGGTACTATTTTTCTCTTCCTTTTCTCTCATAAAAATTGTTCCTCACAATGTTTAGATGCCAGCCGTGACAGAATACGCCACTGTCACTAGAGTGTGCTTGGCCCACACGCCCAGCCCTCAGGACCAGCACGGGCCGCGGGAGGCCCCCGCAGAGAGCAGCTCCCTGGCCGTGGGCGGAGAGGGGGAGAGACCGCCGTGCGGGACGGAAGCACTGGTCCTCGTGCGTTTGTGAGGCTGCCCACGGGCCGGCTGCCGGAAATAGGAGACCGTCATGATCTTTTAATGCTGTAATTTTATTTCAAAGGAAAAAATAGAACAAAAACAACCTGTGCATTTGGGGGAGGGGAACTGTTTTTACACTTTTGGAAAAGGAGGAAGAGCAACTGGAGGGAGGAGTGAGTGACCAGAACACGAGCTGCATCCCCACGGCGGCGGGGAGCCCACGCCACACAGACCGCGCGGGCCGGGCCGGGGCCGCAGGCGCACGGCCTCCTAGGACTAATGCTTAATGTCAGCTTCTTCACACAGACAGAAAGCACAAATAAATCCTGCAAAAATGGGATCAGTATGAACAGATGTTTGTTATAAAAGCAATATACTGGTATGAACAATATTTTCCAGACTACACATTTCATACATAGGACTTTATTGTTGTATGAAACGAAGTCGAAATTCGAAGCACTGGGTTGTCTACACTGAGGCAGATTTTCATCAAATAGAAAGGCCAAGGTTCTTCTTGACCACAGGCTTAAGAGGGCTTCTTTTAAGCAGAGAGCAACCAGCGCTAGGAACACGCCATGCTGTCTGGGGGGAGGATGCATGAGATGAACGGGTCTTCCTTTGGTCTGGGGACACCTCGATCCTGAAATCTCAGATTTCGGACAAGCGCGGCCTGCTGCAAGACGGCAATGTAGCTGCAACTTTTAACCAAATACATAACAGAACGTTAAATTGGCTACATGCGGGAGCGTAACAACAGGCGTGGCTCAGGCCACAGCAGATGCTGCTCTGACTTCTCCCCCACGAGGCGTGGTCCTGTCACTGAGACGGGAAACACCTGGTGGGGGTGGGAACACTAAACACCGGGCTTCTCCTCCGCACAGAGGACAGAATGGAGGGAAGAGACCAGTCACAGAAGACCCAGCAGGAGACGGTGGCTGGCACCGGGGTCCGCCCCGCAGCGCCCCGTTGCCCGGCCTTCCTGGGGGGGAGGCCGCGGAACCCTGTGCGCACCTCTCCTCAGCCGGTGCCACGCCGCCCAGACGGCAGGACAGGCGCCCCCTGGCTCCCCGGCACTGTCCCCAGGACCCCGCGATTGAAGTTCCGGGACACCGAGCCCCAGGTGCCGGCCCTCCCTCGTCTGCCCCGTGCCGCGTGTGGACATCTGCGCCCGGACCTCCCCAATCTGCCCCTGGACACCCAGTCCTCACGCTTCCTGGAGTTCGTTACTCTCTCTTTGGCCCTGAATGACAGTCGCTGCCGGAGACCCGTCCTGGGTGTAAATGACCATACTTGTCAGCTGCTGGGTTCCACCTGGGCCCACGGCCTCGGCGCTGAGGGCTGCGCCAGCCTGCAGGATCTCCTGCGAGTCGGCCGCCTCGATCACGGTGTGCGAGTACACTCCCGCCTCCTCCGGCACCCCCGGGGGCAGCTCGGTCACGATGTAGTGAGTGGCGCCCTCGGGAAAGCCGCCGCTGGACTCCTGGACCATGGCCTGGACCAGCTCTTCTGTCACGATGATCTGGGAGATCTCGCTGTCGGGCTCGGTCAGGCCCACGTGCTGGCCGTGCGCCTCCGCCTCCTGCATGATGATCTGGGAGCCCTCCCGGGCCAGCATGTGCACGGCGCCCTCCTCGTTCACGATGACCTGCGTGACGCCCTCCTTCATGAGCTGACCAGCTGCGGCCGAGTCGCACACGGCAAACTGAAGCACACCCTGCACCACCTTCTTGAAGGCCACCTGCGCACGCTCCTGTGAGGCGGAGAGGGCTGGGGGCCGCCCCCCCGGGGTCAGCACCCCCGCGGGCTCCCCGCCCTCCCTTACGTCCTGGAACACGTGGATCTCGGGGGCCTCGGGCTGCATGGTGGCGGGGGCCGCCTCCTGACTGCGCAGCTGGACCAGCACGTCCTTGGGGCCCGACCTGCCTTTCTCGTCGGGCCCGACCCGACCCGCTGCCCCTCCCAGCTCGGTGACCGCACAGAGCAGGGCGTCCAGGGCAGAGGCCGTGTCGGGCGGGGGAGCTCCAGCCTCGGTGAGGTCTAAAATCTCCTGCTTGGTCACCTGCCGTAGCACAGCCCCTCCCGGGCTGAGGGGTTCGTCCGCGCCGTGGCCGTCCATCGAGCCCCCCACGACCACCACCTGGGTGGCCCCGTCCGCCAACTGCTCCGGCAGGACCGACCCGGGGGCCACACCACCTACGTGGGTGCCGCTCTGACCGGCCGCAATCACCTGCCCGTCTTCCGTGATGTGCACCACGCGGGCCACCTGGCCGGCCAGCGCCAGCGTCTGCAGCGTGGCTGCGGCCGTCTCCTCCACGGAGGCGTCGAGGGCGAACTCGCCGTCATAGCCCTGGATGATGATGACCTGCTGCACCTGCTCGGGCGCCGCCGCCGGCCTCGGGCTGCTCCTAAGGGGCCTCTCCTTGGCGGGAGCCTCCTCCGCCAGCGCGGCCGCGGTGAAGGGGCTGTCGGTCTCCACGAACGTGGCTCCTTGGCCCTTCAAACGGCATTCGTAGGACTTGGAAACAATGCCTATGGGAGACAGGGACCAGTTAGAGCCTAGAAACATGACCTTTAGGCTTAACAAGACAGACAGAAGCGTTAAGCCCTCAGCATAACACCACAGTGACCAGGGGCCTCAGGGCCGGCTGCCTGCGCGGACGCTGACGGCACAGCCGCAGCCTGGGGGCAGACATGCTGGACGGAAGCAGGCATCTGTCCGTCCTCCTGGTCTGACTGTCCAACTACAACTCTTAGCAGCCAGTGTTTGCTCTTCCCATTCCCAGGGAAGGAGTGTGGCCGCCCCCTCAATGATGTTCATTTTGAGCAGGACACTCAGTCCCTGGAGGGCAGTGAAGGACAGTAAACAGTGGCAGTATCTTCTGACCCAAAGGCAGAGCTTTTTGTAAGTTTACGAACAGATGTGAAGAGGACACGACGCACACCCATCTCCCCATCATCTCCGACGCTTGTTTAATCCCTGCACAGGATAAAACACAGCTGAAACCTAATCTTTTTCCATTAAAAGAGGGAAAAGATCCATGTTCTTATTACTGCCTCCTTCCCCCCTAAGTAATAACCTACAAATGATCTAAATGAATATTTCCAATGGCCACCACAGTTTTGAAATATGTCATCTTACTGTCTTTATGGAAGGTAATTAAAAAAATTTTTTTAATGTTTTATTTTTGAGAGAGAGAGAGAGGAGAGAGAAAGGGAGACACAGAATCCGAAGCAGGCTCCATGCTCTGAGCTGTCAGCCCAGAGCCCAAAACGGGGCTTGAACTCATGAATCACGAGATCATGAGCTGAGCCGAAGTCAGACCCTCAGCTGACTGAGGCCCTCAGGGGCCCCGGTACGTCAGTTTTAAAAAGAACACTTATCGTCACCAAAGGAAAGAAAATGATTACAAACTGCTACGATTATATACCACTAGCGTCCCTCAAAAATAAGGCAGTTTTGTTTTCCACGTCTGTGCACTTCTGTAAGAAAGCGTTTCTTTCAATGCAGAGCACATTCTGAGCACAGACCCCAGACAAGACCCGTCTCCGGGGGGTACAGTATCTCAGGCAGCATCCACAGAAGCCCTTCAATCGCATTTACCTCGCGGACACACTGAGCTCACACGCCGACTGCGGGTGATGGTCCTGGACTTGAAATCCCATGCTAAGTTCCAAATGCAAACTCTTGGCCCATTCCATGCACAGTGCCGTGAAGCTTGGCTGGTCTGTGCCCACCTGTTCAACAGTCAGAGGTCAGGCCAGCTCATACCCACTGCAGCCCCCTCTCCCTGACAGGCCAGAGGGAGGGCAAGGGTCTCCTGGTGGGTGGTACTTGATGGCGGGGGTAATGGACTTACTGGAACAAAGCTCATTGTACAGCGAGTTCATGGAGCCGGTTTTCTGTCACTACGTTTTTTCTGACTCTGAGGCCATGACTCCCAGTGAGTACAGGTTATCCGTCTTCTTAAATAATATTAGGTCCAATTAGTGCTGTCCTTTCTCATATGACTCTCTACAACGTGAATTAAAGCGATTATGGAATCACAGACTCTTGGGTCAGGGAAAGCCCTGTGGCATCAACCAGAACCCTGTCCTGCCCTCTCGGGTCACAATGTATCCCAAACATGGGGGCGCTGCTCTGGGCCGGCAGTGCAGCTGTGGGCAGACCAGGCCTGGCCACGCTCTCACCAACCAGGGCGAAGTCAGGCCATCACAACTTAAAGGTCAGCCGAACCTTCCCAGGGGAGGGTCCCAAACACCGATGATTCCAGCTGAATGCCCAACCGCAGAGGATCAGACGTCGTGTGTATCCTCTGGGGAAGCACGAGAGCCCGGAGCAGGGACGCTTGCTCCTTGCCCCGCCTCTGAGAGCAAGTGCCTCCCAAGTGCCCACGCCTGGTGCTCAGGGGCAGGTGCCCGGGCAGCGGTGGTCATCTCACTGGGTCCTCTCAGCCCTCGGGGCTCTGGGGACTTTCCAGAGGTCATATGAGCCTATGCGGGGTTTAAGGGAATCAACTAAACCGCTCTGCCCAGGGACGAGCCTGCTACGATGTCCCTCCAACCTCCTTCCCTCCCTCCCCCCACGCCTTCTGCTTTACACAAGGAAAGCGCAGCCTTGGGAAGGCTGGATTCCAAAGGCAGGCCCAAGATCCGGTGAAACCGCACAGATCCTAGAAGGAAAGGGCTGAGCCCTGGTCTGTACTTGACCTCATCTCAGTTTATCTTCTGAACTTCTAATCTCCCTAGAATCTCTCTCATGTGCCTGCAGGAGTCTACACCGGGGGTGCCAGAGGCCTGCTGGGTGCACCGTCCACCAGGACCGCGGGCTCTGGTCTGCCGTGCCCCCAACTTCTCCCTCCCCCCACCCCTCTGCCTCAGGCCGTTCCCAGCTTCAGAGTCCTTTCCGGTTTAACTTAGAATGTGGGGGAAATAAAAAAGTAAATAAAAAAGACATAAAGAAATATAGGCACAAAAATAAAGAAGGCAGCCTTCAAATCAGCCCCAGTTCATTAGTGAAGAGGACATATTGCCTCGGTGTGAAAAGCAGAAGCGACCCTGGCAGCTGGGGGACACGGAGGCTCCGGTGGCCTGGTGGCCTGGTGGCCTCCTGAAGGAAGAGCGCCGGGCCTGCTTCTTAGGTATGCGGCCGACAGAAACCCTCCTGGGAGCAGCATTACCCTCTGAATCCCTTGCAGCGCTGGTAATTACGTTGTTCTGAACTACTTACTGAATTTATTTGAATCCAGAGGTGGGTTAAGCCACTTCCAGACCATTAAAGTAAACTACATGGGTAAATACTGCTGTCACCACGGCGTGTGATGAAGCCTGACACCGCCAATATCTTAACCTCCGCTCGGCACAAGCCCAGCCACCCCATCAGTTCATAAATGCGAGTGCAGGTCCATCTTTTGATTCAGCAATTTAATAACTTCGAGTGCTGTCAGTACTGCTTTGAAAAATAGCACCTATAAAATGTAACAGCCTCAATCAGATTGAAAAAGATTCACCCACTGAAGATTCTTCCATTTCGCCCATAATGAATTAATGTGGAGCTATGTAGAAGTTCAAGTGTCATTTAAACTAATGTGAATTTCTACTGTAACTTTAAATTCTAACTGGGCTATGACCAAGAATTTACTGGGCACATCAACTTCAATTTTTGAGCTCTTTCAAGTAAATATGAATCGTAAAGCTCACCAATGCAAATGGCCGAGTGGATACAGTATTTGGAAAACAGGAACTTTGTACAGGCTTATCCTTAACTGGTTAGTCACCGGTATAGGTCCCAAGGTGCACAACTCATTAACAGAGCACAGACGCCCAACATATCTGTACCATGCTTCATGTCTTTCAAAGACAATGTTGGATTTCAGTGTGATAATTGTAGCTAATCAAACTGCATCTGATCGAGCCTTTCTGGACCTGTCTGCGAGAGGACCATAAATTGCTCTGCACAGAGGGGGCAAATGAAGTTAAAATGCAGCCTCCTGACTGTTCATGAAAAATCTCAACTTAAGAGGCGCCTGAGTGGCTCAGTCGGTTAAGCGCCTGACCTTGGCTCAGGTCATGATCTCGCCATTCCTGAGTTTGAGCCCTACGTCGGGCTCTGTACTGACAGCTCAGAGCCTGGAGCCTGTTCCAGATTCTGTCTCCCTCTCTTTCTCTGCCCCTCCCCCACTCACACTATGTCTCTCTCTCTCTCTCTAAAAAATAAATAGAACAGTAAAAAAAAAAAACTCAACTTACTGCTCATGTGTTGGTGTGACTGCAGAGATAATGTAACTCCCCTCTCCTAGCTAAACGCATCGATAGTTTGCAACGTGGCTGAAATGAGAAGGGTGTTTCTGGGGGGAGCTGAGGATTTGTTTTCCGGGAAGTGATTCTGGATTAGACCCATTTTCTCCAGAAGATGGTTGTGAGAGACATTTCCTTCTTATCTGTCCTCCTTGAAGAGAACATCTTCGGAGCTGAAAGCCATAGACCTGGTGTGCAGGCATGTGGGGTTAAGTCACAGACACTCAGGCCCCCGAAACCGTGCCGATGGCTCTGCTCTGCGGGCCAGGGGCTTCTGGGCAGCTGCAAACAGGGCCTAGCACCTGACTGTTTCCTTTCTATGTGTGTGTGTTATTCTTCTGTTACTGTCATCACGCTTTCCCACAGAATAAATACCTTATGCTTTTGTTAAGCTTACATTTAATTAAAATGTACAGAATTTGTGCAGTAAACTCGAATGAAACAAATAAAACAAGGGCCCCCTCTCTTGAAGGCATACGTTGTGAATGAAAAATGTCATTACAGACTAAAAAATTTTGCAGTAAACAGGGCCTACAGAGAGAAGTTTCCCCTGTAATGACGTCCATAAAATACACAAATGGCACTTTTAGTACCATCCTGAATATGGCATTTTCTGTGCTCTACACACAATCTAAATGGTTTGATCATAGAGCATAATACTCCATTGGGTTTATAGAACAATCAATGTTCCATAAAATGATGTATTTATCCAATAGTAGGCTCAGCAGTTACTGGCGTGTGACATTGCCGGACGCGGGCGCGGGCGGCTGGGCGGTGCGCACGCCGGCTGTAAAACTTCTCCAACGCCAGTCCAACAACTTCATCTCATCTGCGGCAAGTCATTTGTTGAAGCCTCGGCGTGGCTGAAAAAAAACTTGTAATAAAAATTCATAGAATTTTCAGGAGAATGAAAGCCGATGACAATAGAAAGGTCACATTGTGTCTCCACGAAAGGGGTCAAAGGTTGCCAGCACTTCTAAAACCGAGAGTAGATTTCATGCATCGCGTAGCAGATAAAGACGGCATTAAAAGGACTTGTGTGGGGTGAGGTGCCCGGCGTTTCAGGGAAGCTGCTGCTCACGCCCCGTGGGGGCCACACCGCGCTCCCCACAGTGCTTGTGGTAGGTTTCGAAGCTTCTCCTGACACCGCACTGCACGTCTGTATGCTGCTCGGTTATGTCCGCTCCCGTGTGTCCTTCAGTTTGCTCTTTATTATTTCCTTGAAGACCTACCAGCCGTTAGGAAGTGATCTGCGAGCCGGGGGGCACTCTACCGAGCAGCGGGAGGGGCTCTCCTACTGTGCATGGTGCCGAGTTCCTATTTTGGGAGGTGCCAGGCTTGAAAATGCTAGCGCGGCTCATCGTCATAATTATAGCGCCTCAAATACGATGCGATTAAAGACGTAATATTTTCATATAAAAATTTGGGGCACACGTGACACTGGGATTCTTAAGCCGCATATAATTTTTCTCGACTTCAATTTTAAGATGTAATTTTAACAAGAACGTTAAGAAATCATACTTAATGTCTATTAAAATGAAACAATATTAACAGATTATGCTAATAAATTAGAACCATATTTTAATGTCACAAAAGCTTATAAGTTTTTCAAGTGAGAGCAGAAAAAATGACAAATTAAAATTCAATGCAATATAACCTTGTAGAAATTTTGAAGCAGGGGATAAATTATTCCTACAACAGCACAAAGCAATATCAATAATTGCTCTATGGTGTAGTCATTCTTCGGACAAATAATTACCGGCTGCTGCGGGATGTCCCTCAGAGGGCTCCCACGAAGCCTGGTTGTGAAGAAGTGAGAGCACGCTCAGTGTGAACACGATGCAAACTAGGGGGCGTTCCCCATACCACCGCTTCATGTCCCTGAAGGAAAACTCCAACCAAGGGGACCGCGAAAGGGTCCCAACCTGGTTTGTGACCTCACTGGGAGACGGTAGCCGCTCAGTCATACAACCAATCCCACACCAAAATGGCAGTTTCGCCATCAATTTTTTTTTTGAGAGAGAACAAAGGACGGTCAGTCCTTTATGACTATTATCTTCAAGGATTAGAAATGCAGTCTGGTCAGTGTTAATCAAATTCACACACAAATCAGAAATATTTAGGCAACGGGAGATACAAAATTAAAATTATGCTCAATCTCTGGCATGTTTGCTAAAAATGACAGCTATATAACAGTGGGATGAATTTCGGAGCACATACCCAATTTGGTCATTCCTTGAATCTGCCTGAGGACGGTAAATACGTCACGACATAACAATTAAAAGTGCGTTTTGGTAAATACCTGTTTCATACCACAAATAAACGTAGCAAGGTATATGTTACAGTAATGGCCGCCACCCTGTCCTCACTTTTGTGAAAGCCACTGTTTCGTAAGAAGAGACGAGGAAAAATATTCTTTTGTGAAGAATTAACAGAAGTCCACATTATTTCTGACAGATCCTTCCACCTGAGTTCAAATATACAATTTTACAAGACACACCCTGCAGTTTTTACTGAAGGAATATTTCCAGGCACCCAGGACACAGACTTAGATGACAGAAGTTTTAGTCCTTTTTTCTCCATTATCATTAGTGCTACATCTGTGATTGGTGGTGATCAAAGATAATCATATATGACCCCTGAAAGAAATTCTAAGATATTCAGAAAAAACTAAGAATAAATTTTATCTCGAGTTAGAAATACATGACTGGCCAGGTTTCTAACTTTGCCGTGAACAGTCTCCACGGGCCTAGACATTGCTATGGGCACTGAAGAGTGACAAAGAATAAAAGACAATATTTTACCTTTAAAGTCACAAACCCTAAGAAATTTTGTATTATATCAGACTCTTAGGTATCTATCATCATTTCCATGCATGAAGATCCAATGGGAGCCATGCACACAAATCTCATGCAGGAAGATGAGACCCGGGCTTTAAGGTTACCCTGACAGGCGTTTTGGGAGGGGTGTAAAGGGGGTGTGTGGTTAACCGCTTCTCAGCTGCAAAGGCAGAGGCCTGAGGGGCATGTTGATTGATGGCCCGCGACAGCCATAGAACTTTGGAAATTTGACTCATGTGACAGAAATGGTGTCATCATGCTTCACAAGGGTGATGAAATGGGATTTTAGAGTTAAACTGTAAAGTGCTCTGATCTTGTCATTTACCCACGAAGAGCACTTCTTAAAAATTGCCACTTGATTTATTAGCAGGAAGGGCTCAAGTGGCTTAGGTCCTGTCTAGAGCAAAGCGATGGGGAGGGGCAGCTCTGCGGGGGTCATCAGCACAGAGCGCCTCTGGCATTCCGTTCACATTTGGGGAGACGGAGGTCAGTCCCTGGCCACCGTGAGGGACCGTCTTAGCCGGCACCGCTCCTGTCTGGGCATGTGCTCCCCTGGGAGTCCCCGGGAGGCCCAGCCCTCCACCCGCTCTCCGCACAGGGCCTGCATCAGCACCGGGGCGCCGACTGATGCGTTCGAGGAGTGCCCAGAGCTGTGGAGGGCCAGGCCCGCGGCCTCCTGCGCCTTCAGAGGTCCCGCACGAGGGGCAGCTGGCCCGCATGCTGGAAGGCCGCCCTCTCTGTTCCACTCACACGAGCGCGGACATTCCTTCTCGCATCACGGAATCAGGAAGTTAGGGAGCCCGACGCCCCTTCCCCCTGTCCTAGGTAAGCCTCATAAAACTCCCAGTGTGGTTAGTGCTATATGAGGAGAACAAGGCCTATTTTTCAAAACCGTACGCATCATGCACATTTCAAAAGGTAAAATTACGCAAATAAGAAGCCAGCCAGTGTTGTTAGTGTGGTATTTCTCTTACAAGGTGGGTTTAAAGGGCTAACAAGGCAGATTACACTTGCGCCCTTTTGGCCTGTGGGCAAATCCGATAAAAAGATCACACTCATTTCTGCAGGCATGTTCAGAATTCCTGCCTGTTACAGCACCTTCACATCTTTCCTGAGGAAATGAGAGGAAACAGACATCTGTCTTCATTGCAGACACTTTTGTATGGAGGTAAAAAGCAAACCGCTCCTTCGGTAACAGCACAGAGGCACCATTAAAATCAAATTTACAGTAAACAGAACCTGCAGCTGGGGTAAAGCGCTCACTGCTAGTATTTTAATTATCAGCAAAGCTTTTGGAGGCCTAACATCTGCTCGCAGCCGAACGACAGCAGCTGCCGGTGTACACTTAAAACAATGCGGATTTCTTCCCACATATGAAAATGAATCATCTGTTCTGGGCACCTCACTGCTATCTTCCTGTTAAGCTGGCCCGTGTGGGTGAGGGGACCCTGCATGTTTTGGGGGGGCAACAGCGAGGCCCGACCTCTTCACAAGGATGACATCCACAGACGGCAAATGCGCACCTGGGGCGTGAGGTCCCCGTCACCTGTGCGGAGGCAGCACATGCTGGGGATGCTCCGGCACGGAGGGCCCGACCGCTAAGCTCAGAGCGACTTCCAGGATCAGCAGCATAAGCCGTGTGCCAATCGTTCTACAGAAGCCAGAGCGAGCAGCGGTCACGGCCACTGACTCAGGGATGGGCGGTGCCCGAGCCCAGAACCCTGCCCTCTCTGGACACGGGAACAGAGCAGTGGTGGTGGTAGGGCTGGGGGTGGGGGTGGGCGTGCGGGCACTGCCACGGCCATGGCGGAAACCGGAAACATACCTTCCTTTTAACCAGCGACTATTACAGTCTTTATTTTGAACACCTTCCTAAATCCCTAAACTCCTATGTTGAACTTGCACAATATTTATATACCTGCATCATAAAGTTTAAAACTCATTAAAAACATATCAAACAGAAGACACATTATGAAGCTTGAACCCTTGCTTTAAAATGGACAGAATAAAACACCTGCAAACTAAAATGTGTAAAATGCAGCAAATGGGCCCTCGGATTTACGAGATGGAGACAGGGATGTTCAGTGGTCTCCCTCCGCACACCTGGCTGGTTTCCTGAGGGGCAGGGAAAGTTCGAACAGGATCCTTTCTGGGCCTGACGGCATGTGAGGGATGTGTGCCTTCCATGATGGCATAGGTGGGATGCGGCCGGTGTATGTGTGTCGACGTCCACAGTGCAAGCTGGGAAAGGGGCAATGTCTGTGAGAGGGTGCCGTCGGGGGGCAAGGTCATACACAGTGTCTCACGTGACTACACGGGCTGCATCAGGGTAGAAACCTGAAATCAATCTCTCTAAAATTATCATCAGTTCCGGAAGGAGTTTACCGTCACTTGGGCAGCACGATTTTTTGCCTTTCCATTCTAGTGCTTTTTTTCTTTCTTTTCTTCTTTTTTTTTTTTTTAACAAACATCACAGGGAGTAAGAAAGCTGAAAGGTGGATCTTTTTTTCTTTTCTTTTCTTTTTTTTTTTTAACATTTGTTTATTGTTGAGAGACAGAGCACGAGCAGGTGAGGGGCAGAGAGAGGGGGAGACACAGAATCCGAAGCAGGCTCCAGGCTCTGAGCTGTCACCACAGGGCCCGACGCGGGGCTCGAACTCACAAACCGCAAGATCATGACCTGAGCCACCCAGGCGCCTCCTAGCGTTGTTTAAAAAGAGTCTGACTTCGCTCTTGGATGGACTGTCACGTAACAGGCAGCACCTGCCGGGAGCCATCAACAGCTGCACGCAGGGTTCACACAAGATGCGCACACGAGAAAACCAGGGTGAAGTCCTGTTGCCGTTTTAACTAACAGACACACCATGCAGGAGTCCCCACAAGGTGTTGTGAGGGGAAGGGGGACTTCAACGTGCTAGAAACTCGTTAATGCCACATGTGATACAAACTCAGGAGCTCCCACAAGAAACACGGTGACATTTAAGTCACACCCAGTGTTCATATGCACAGACAGCTGTTTGCCCGCGTGAAATAACCTCCAACAAAGCTTAGGAAGAGACTCAGAATGTGTTTTAGCAGGGCTGCTTTCTGCCCTGGAACTGCCCCAGGCCACAATCGCAGGAAATGGAGCTACATGCCTGGCGCTGGGGGGCCTTCAGGGGATACAGAAAAAGCAGACGCAGGCCCCCTGAGCCCCGCCAATGGAGAGGGGAGGGTCTTCCTTGCTTCCTTCAGCAGCTTTTCTGGGGATCATCAAAGGCCCCAGCTTGATACTCAAGGAGGCAGCTGATCAAGAATGAATGCGCAGTGGCGCCGGGGCAGGGCGCTCAGGCAGGTAAGCATCCGACTCTTGATCTCAGCTCCGGTCAGGACCTCGGGTTTGTAGGGTTCCCTCCAGCCCCACTGGACTCTGTGCCAAGAATGCGGAGCCTGCTTGGGATTCTCTCTCTCTCCTTCTCTCTCTCTCTCTGCCCCTCCCCTGTGTGCACTCTCTCTCTCTCAAAATAAATAAGTAAACTTAAAAAAAAAAATAGAAAAGAATGAACGCATGACTCCTATACCACTAATGCCACCAGATACTTTAATTACATTACATCACATAGTAGGCTAGTACTTTCTGAAATTAAAAAAAATTGACATGCCCTGTCGATGTCAGATTTTCATCTTTTCTTCAAACCTACATGTATACGCACGCACACACAAACATGTTGGTACAAACACTTGCATGAACACTCACGTTTACAAGCACAGTCTACACTATTCTAACCAGCTCTCTTTTCTGTTTGCATTCTGCCCATCAGCACACTCCCTGTGCAAAGGTCTTTACCAAGTGCCTGCCTGGACTGAGAGCCCATGACAGACGGGGCTGGCGGTGCAGACATCGAGTTAGAGAGGATGGTCTCTGCTCCCCAGGGGGCGCACCTGGCACCTCTCTGGGTGTCTTCTATCTGCTAGTGGATCCAGACTCGTGCCATTTGGCTGGAACAGAAGTCTGGAGCCCCAGTGCCTGAGAGCAACACTTGTTAATTCCTTAATGGCTGCTAAATAAAGTTTTAAAGGGGAAGGATATTTCAAAAATTATAACTGCTTTAAAGACCCCAAGGTTCAGAGTTTATGTTCTGCATCCATTCTTTTCTTTCCCCCAGAACCTAGAAAAAGATCTCCTTTGCTACTCACATTCCTGAGCCTCATTAAAAGGTGTCAAGATGGAAAATGAAATCACACCACTGACAGTCCTGAGCACCGATCAGTAAGTCGTGCAGCAAGGCAAGTCACTGAGCGCCGGACTCAGAGGAAGAAAGGTCGCCGTGAAAGGCAGTGTGTGGCCACACGCAGAACCTGAAGGTTCTCCACACGAACACAGCAAGATGCGTCTGTGGTTTGTCACGTTCATGACCCAGGAAGTGGTTTCTCAGTAAACATGACAGAAATATGGGGGCTCTAAGGCAACCATATTAACACTTACCCACAAGAAATTAGGTACTTACGTATTTTTAATTGTATGTTCCTTTAATGTGAAAGTCCCTTCAGGTCTTACAGAGTAACTAAGTGGCTACTCGGACTGCCCTTTGTACATCCCTCTGACACACTGAATTATGATTATTCATAAACACCCTCACCTTTTCCACTAGACTGAGCTCCCCAGAGTATAGGAACCTGCACACATCTCCAATGCATGGCCTACAGCGGGCCTTAATGAATGCTACTTTATTTTATTTTTTTTTTATTTTTATTTTTTTAAAAATGTTTATTTATTTCTAGGAGACAGAGAGAGAGACAGCGTGAGCAGGGAGGTCAGAGAGAGAGGGAGTCACAGACTGAAACGGGCTCCCAGGCTCTGAGCTGGCAGTCAGCACAGGGCCCGACGGGGCTCGAACCCACGCACCGCGAGATCATGACAAGCGAAAGTCGGACGGCAACCGACTAAGCCACCCAGGCGCCCCATGAATGCTGTTATTTTTTTTTTTTTTTTTTTTACAAATAGTTATTGTCAAATTAGTTTCCACATAACACTCAGTGCTCATCCCCACAAGTGTCCTCCTCCATGCCCATCCCTCCTCCCCCCCACATCCATCAGTCCTCAGTTTTTGTCAGCATTCAAGAGTCTCTCATGGTTTGCCTCTCTCCCTTTCCCCCACCATTTCCGCCCTTCTTCTCCCCCTTGTTCCTCCGTCGAGTTCCTCCTAATCCTCCTATACGTGCAAACATATGATATTTGCCCTTCTCTGCCTGACTTATTTCGCTCAGCATAACACCCTCAAGGTCCATCCATGTTGCTACACATGGCCAGATTTCATTGTTTCTCATTGCCATGTAGTATTCCATGGTATAGATAAACCACATCTTCTTGATCCATTCGTCTGTTGATGGACACTTAGGCTCTCTCCAAAGAGGACATCCAGATGGCCAACAGACACATGAAACGATGCTCAGTATCGCTTCTCATCAGGGAAATACAAATCAAAACCACACTGAGATACCACCTCACGCCAGTCAGAGTGGCTAAAATGAGCAAACCATGAATGCTACTTTAAAACGAGGCTGAGCAACCACCCTTTATACGAATGTTTATTAGAGAATAACGGAGAAGGGACAACCTTGAGAATCCCTTCCAATAACCAGAAGGAGCAGAGCCACGGGGCCGGGATGCCTAGATGCTATTCCTCACTAGGATTCGGACAGGCCCCCACGGAGGCCCTTCCTGCGCGTCTGTGTTTCTGCATGTCTCGTACACGAGGGCTGCTGGCCGCCTTCATTCTACATCATCTTTTCAAGGATGTTTCTGGAGCAAACAGCCTTGGGAGAGAGACTGTGTCTTCTTCTAGAGCAAAGGGCAGATTTATTTACAGTCCGGTATGATAGAAACAAGTGTCCCTCTGGGGACGAGATTGGCCAGCTCGCTGCTCACGATAGAAGATCTCACGATAGAAGATCTGGGCTCCCGGATCCAGAGTCTTCTCCTGAGGCTGTGTTCCTTGCACCCCACTGTGTGCAGGGGCCAAGGGCCCCTTCACGTCACCTGTGGGAGCTGGGATTTGGGGAGCAGAGTAACCTAGCTCGGGCTCCTGCTGTGAGTAATAACACCCTTTGCTTCTGATCCAGGAACCTCATGTCTTCTGCTAGCATCCGTTATCTTGGCAGGTGACCTTGCTCGTCTTCAAGATCTCAGACCTCCCAGCGTTCTAGAGAGTTCTCCCAGTTCCTTACATCTCAGAACCTTGGCCTCTAAAATGAAGATGATATGAATGACGGTTTTGAAAAGTGAGATGGTCCATGTAAAGTGCTTAGCTCTAGGCCTCACACATACTAAGGGTTCAATGAATGTTTAGGCCTTATTATTATTTAAGTAAAATGGATCACAGTTTAGGCCATACAATCTGAAACAGGTATGTAAATACAACTAACTTATGTGGATATGCAGAAGAATCTTGTATGATTTAAAGATTCGTGAAGTGCATTTTACATTTAACGAAGTTACATTTCCTGCAATCAGAAGTAAAAAATGCTCAAAGCAAGGGAGAAGAGAACCGAGTTATGGCTGTGCGTAGGTCAATGCAGGGCTGTGGCTGCACTGATGAAGCACAGGGTCAGAAAGGAACGGGGCAGGGGGAGGGCATACGGGTCAGCCTGCACCTAGGGAAGGATGCGTAGATCTGTGCTCCACGTCTTAAGAGAAACATTGACATGTAGGCTTGAATACAGAAAAGAGAAACAAAAATGATTAGGGACTTGAAAGCTCTAAGGATAGTTTAGGCCTTCAAATATTAAAGGACTGTCTTCAGAGGCAAGACGCGGGGCAACAGACAGAAGCTACAGGGAAGTCAACTCTGCCTCAATAACAAGGAGTCAGAAATGAACAGAAGCCTGAGTAATGAACCCCCCGTGAGGGCCGGCTGGGTGGCCGCTTTTCGGGGGAGCTACAGAGAGGACTGAAATCAGGGCCTCCACCATCCTTGCTAATCACTTAGATTCAGGTTCTAGACCTCCTGAAGCTGGGGGGCGGCATATCTGCGAACCTATCAGAACAGACAGTCCTGGGATGGACGCATTTCCAGGACTCTGACTAACAAGTCCAGCAGGACATGCTACGGGACAGCCTCGCACGGGGCGTCGTCTCAGCTCCAGCAGCCCGCCTCCGGTGCTGCTCAGCTCCCTCAGGGCCAAGCCAGACATGAACTTGCTTATGCAGGAATCAGTCTGTCCAGGCTCCTGAGTTAGCACCCACTTCTCTGTACCTTTGTTTCTGTTGGCAACCGTATGTCTTGCCTCCTGACAGTGAAGCCGTGATGAGCACACCCGGAGAATCTAGAGCTGGTTACAGGTTACTCAGAAAGGCAGTGAGGCGGAGGTGACGGCCAGCAGTCAGACGCCCTGCTGCAGGGAGTACAGGTAGCAGGACCCCCTCCCCCGGGAAGCCTCTGGCAACAGCTGAGGGCAGGGGGGCGGGAAGGCAGGCCCGTCCTGACAGGCGGCCCTGGGTCTTGGCACTGCACTCTGCGAGCCTGCTCCCTCTCCCCCCTGCCCTCCCTGCACGGGGCTGCCAAGGCTCTCTCCCGCTTCTTCCCCTTTTCATTCTCAAGGGCTGCCCTCCTGGAGTCTAAGCAGGGCCTTAGTCTCCTCCAAGAGGAGGACTGGGGCCACCCACAGGACTCTGAGCGTGGCTGAGAAGGCAGGCAGTACGGCAAGGGCCCGGGGCCCGCTGGCTGCATCACAGGACACAGGGTGCCTCCTGGGAAACAGGTGCACGTGGGCCTCGGGACAGGGTGATGGTCCCGGTGAGGCTGCGGCGATGTCCCAGTGGAAGGGAACTCAGTCGATGGTGCCATGATCTTGGCATCTGAGAGATGGCTGCTGCAATGCTTACCAAGCCAGAGTGCTGGCCGGTCCTGACATCACCACGTGGAGGGATACCATGAGACCGAAGGCCTGGAAGACGCCTTGACGTTGCTGGGAGGTCCAGAGCGTCTCTCTGGTGTGGACACGAAGTCCTGACCCCACTTCAGATACTGGGGAAGGGGAATGGGTCAGCACACAAGGGGCTGAGTTGACAGGGACACTGGGACCCTGTATCATCGCGCCTTCCCTGTAACACTCGATGTTTACGTGGGCCAGCTGCAGAGGGGGTCCAGGGTAACGTGCAGCGTTTGGTGGGCTCGCGGGGTCCACAGACAGAGCCACGCCCACTTCCTCCAAGTGCAAGCGTACACACAGACTAAGATGTGTGGCACCGGATTAACCATGAAATGGGCTGCTGGTCTGTGGAAGGAAGGCAGGCAGCATGGGGAAGGCCGGATGGTAACCCTGCCCACTCAAGAAGCTGAGACACAGTACAGTGTCCGAGGAGTGTGGCCAAGACCAGTGCCATCATCAGAAGCTACAGGACACTAAGGGGTAGCCCCTTTCACGTCTCTGACAAATAGCCAGTGGCAATGACAGAGGCAGATCACCTGACCAAGGGGCAGCAAGTGGCCACCAGACCTCCCGCTGTGAGTCCGGTTCCCACAGACCTGCCGCTGTGTCTACAGCTATTCAGTAGCAGGTGGGTTCCACTGAGCTCACTGTGTCATAACGTTGGATGTGGCTGGCAGTAGTCAGCTGCCATAGGAAACAGAGCTCCTGGGATCGGGTCTGGGCAGGGCCAGAGAGCCTGAACAAGGTGCACGAGGAAGCGGCCCCAGCCCCTCCACCATGACACCAGACACCAGACAATATGTCGGGCATTTAAAACCAATCCCAGACATTTCTTAAGAGAGTCCTAGGATTAGTGCGCTTTCAACACAATTTCCACATCATTATGTACTGAATTGTACAACAAGAAATCATCTCCCAAATAACAGATCTGGGCACTGGAAGATGCTGAGTCATCAGAGAAAGATGGAAGATTATTTACTGTCTGGATTTTGCCAAGACAAGAAGGCAAAAAGAAAAGCAGGATATGAAACTACTGAAGAAACAAAGAGTTTCCCAATAAATTCTCACTGATTCAATAAGACTATTCTGTCTCTATATCCTAAGGTTTTAGTTCTACTTATATTGTTGGTTTAAATTTGCTGGATGTGGCATCCAGGAACTTGGTATTTCAGATCCTTTTCTTAATTACTATGTATTCAACAAATATTGAAACTAAATTCCTTATATTTAATTCCTTACATCAGCTGGGCAAATACGAATTACAGCCAAGCTTTTAAGAAATTAATTCATTGGGGCACCTGGGTGGCTCAGTCGGTTAAGCGTCCGACTTCGGCTCAGGTCATGATCTCGTGGTTCGTGGGTTCGAGCCCCGCGTCGGGCTCTGTGCTGACAGCTAGCTCACAGCCTGGAGCTTGTTTCAGAGTCTGTGTCTCCCTCTCTCTCTGACCCTCCCCTGCTCATGCTGTCTCTCTCTCTCACTCAGAAATAAACATTAAAAAAAAATTAAAAAAAAATTAATTCGTTGAAGATATTGGCATGAGAGAGAATTACAATAAATAAAATATAAAGTAACCGGATAACATATATTTAAACAGCCACGTCTTCAAAGAAAGAAGAGCTCACGTGGTCTAGGGCAGGGATCAGGAAAGTAGTCACTGAAGGTCTGGGTCTTGGAGGATGAGCAGACATGTGTCAGGCAGTGCGAACAAGCATATTCTAAACCCAGCAAGTGATGTGTCTGGACTGCAAAACGTAGTGTGGGGAAGGGGGAGAAAGAGGGGCTGACTGAGCAGGTAGGGCTCCTCAGATCCCGGGAGGCAAAGGGCTCTGAACTTAGGCATCTGCGGTGATACAAAACCAATGAGGAAATTTAAGCAACAAAATAACATGATGGACAGGTTCCAAGACGTGGAAAATGACCGACTGTGGTGTCAGATACATGGAGAAGGAAGGTGCGGGTCTGCAGCAGAGTGATCTTCCCGAGCCCCTGAGCTCTCCCCACACCTTGTCCCGCTCATGCCCGGCACACCCACAATTCCTGAAGTGCTCTCCACTGGGTTCGTTCATTATTCCATTCTGCCTCCTCCCCTAGAACACAGAGGGCGTGAGAAGGCACCCTGATTGCCCCACACTGTTCCCGGCATGCATGGGTGTGGGACAGTGGGTGACTGAGGGGAAGGCTGTTTCCAGAGAGAAGCAACACAGGACAGGGCGGGGGGCGCGGGGCGCTCTCCAGGTGGGGGAAGGGGAGACTGTGTTGCGATACTGTTGTGTCCCAAAGAGTGACGGAACTCGTCTACCTCTAGGCTGGTGATCCCACGGGGTAGAAGCAGGGGCGGGGCAAGGTGAACGGAGGCAGCTGGGAAGGGGGGCAAGGAAGGGGTGCTGATGTGGCCGGCGTCACGACTCACGGGGCCTGAGCTCTTGGGTCTAACCCAGGGTTAAAGGCGTTCATATGGATTAGCTCCCTGGCATCTTTCTGGATGCTTCATGGTCTGAATCCCAGAGACTTTTCTTTCAAATTCATCCCTGAGCTCCTCCTGCCTCCTCTTTTACTCTCTGGGCAGCGAGGTCCTGAGGACTAACATGAGGTCACTGGAAATCTTCCTCAGTTCGGCAGGTGCTTCCTGTACCCCTGCGGTCGGCTGAGGTGCTGTGGGGGACGCAGGTCGTTCAAGGCAGCAAGGATGACTGTTTCCATTTTTATTTCAAGAAAAAAACCCCACATTTATTTATTATTATTATTTTTTTATTTTAGAGACAGAGCCAGCGAGCAAGGGAGGGACAGACAGAGGGAGACAGAGAATCCCAAGCAGGCTTTACACTCCAGGTAGAGCCCAATGGGGGGCTTGATCCCATGACCTGGGATCAAAATCAGACTTGGATGCTCAACCAACTGAGCCACTCAGGTGCCCACAATCAAAAAATTATTTAAACATGTTCTCCCTATAACAATAGGAGAGCTTAAGACCCTAAGTTCTGCTCTGAGCCTGGACAGTGACGACTCAGGACACATTCACCCATGAGGTTCTAACGGCTTGACACTGCCCTGGTGGCCTGAACATTCTAGAATTTAAATGTGTTCCTCTTCCTCTCAGTCATATGCTGTTGAACGTACACTCACAGTAGACTGTGTTTAATGACTGGGAGCAGAAGAGACACAGAGTAAAATGTAAGTCTGGGGAGAACTGTATGACAGGAATTCTGCACATTTACCTCAAATTGACTTTCAGAAGGTCCTTAACTTGTATTCATTTGATCAAGATTATTTATTTGCAAATAAGTGCTTACAAAAGTGCTCTCTTACCTTGTCATTTCAAAACAAAGCAAACACTTCAAACATAATTATAAAAATGTATGAAAACAATCTAGTTGATTTTTTGAAGGCACAAAATGTCAAGGATTCCCACATGAGCTCACTGAGCGCAGCTCTCAATTTAGAAGACAAGCCGCGAATCGGATTCCTGTGGGCGGACCAAGAAGAGGTGCCGCGCTGAGGGCCGGAGGGAGGTGGGGCTCGGGGGGGTTGGGGTGCGTGTCTGGCGGCTGCCAGAATGCACGTGGCGGTCCAAGGGCACGGAGGGGCAGGACGTGGAGGCCTGAGAGAAGAGATCGAAGTTCAGAGCACTGACGACCGAAGAGGAGCCAGAGTCGGGCGGGATGGCTAGACGGTCAAGACCAGGGCTCTTGGAGGGCAAGACAGAAGAGGGAGATGGAGGGTGTGAAATGCCAGCAGGTGACACCCTGCCTCTGGGAATGAGGTCTCGGCTAGATAACGCATCACGAAGGGAACTTCGAATTGTCCCCCTCGTGCTAGGGTACGGTTGGGAGTAACCGGGGTGGTGATGCGAGGGACAGAACACAACACAGGCGCAGACCTCACGCCACGGCAGACAAACCAGGGTATATGCCCGCCTCAGTTCCCTTCCCAGCTGAGTAGACAATTCTGGCAACTTCTCTTTAGAATGCATGGCTAATGAGTTATGAATACCAACACATGGCGCTTTATACAAAAATCAGAATACAACGCTGATTAGCCGCTTCACGAATAGAAAAAAAAGGAAGGTGCATGAAACCTGGAATAACATTCACTGAAGTATGGAAAGTCGTGTTTACCTTCACCTCTGTTCACTACGAAAAGTCCACAGTATTTTTCTGAACCAAAATGCCCCACTCTTCCTTGCGAGTCGCAAGACAATGAGCATGACAGTCCTGAATTAATTCCTCATTTGCTGGCGGAAAGAAACTCAAAGCTGGATTGCCAAAGGGCAGAACAGAGCGACTGACACCATACGTCTCAGCCTTCACATGCGTCCTTCTGATTACCGCGCTCGCACGGCTGCATTACCCTGGTGATCTGACGTTGTTGTCTTACCTCATTTACAGAGTGCCAAGGTGTCTATTAGCAGGAACTCTGCTTTGAAAAGTATGACTGAATATCTGGAATTCTTACCAGAAATTCCAGGAAGTCCGGCGTATAAATCACAAGCAGGGAATGAAGGAAAAAAAAATACCTCCTAGGAAACGTTCTGTTACGAAAACGCGCCCAAAACAGCTGCCCTGGGTCTCATGTTGGAAACCCTTCTGCACTCACAGATCCAGGCCCGAGCGTGGGCCTCGCCTGAGTTTCTTCTCTGGCGTTCTGAGTAATTTCAGCCGCGCGGGCCTCCCTTCTGCTAGTCACCCCTGCCGGCCGGGACAGACGCCGCTTTCCTGCTCTCATGTGCGACGCCGTCCCGCCAGGAAGCAGGGCAGCACAGGGCGCCCAGCGCGGGTGAGCTCCTTGCCCTGCACAACAGAGAGATGCCCGCCTGACCCCGAAAATCACAGGGGAGCCAGTCCACCTGAGTGTGGTTCGTTGTTAAAATGAGCTTTTGTTATCCAACTTTGTTTTATTGTCGCACTTCTTGAATTTATTCATATGTAGAGTCAGAATGTCAAATATTCCAACTGATACACTCAAAAGCAGCCAGGGTTTTGGATATAGCCTTATTACTAAAAAATACTTCATTCCTTTTCAACCTACAAAGAAACTGCCATGAACATAACAGTTTATTCGGCCTCTACCTACTGAGCTAGGGCGCGTTCACAGAAGGACAGAGGGCAAGACTCAAGTGGGAGGAAGACCACGAAATCCTGAGTTTTATTTATTTATTTTGAGCCCAAACCCTTACATGGAAAATGTGTACGTACAGAGAGAGGTTTTCCGTTTTTGTTATTTGACCAGTGTTGAATCCAACACCATGACTGGACAGCATCAGGGAAGAGAGGCACTTAGCCCCCGGAATCTTTACTCAACCATTGCAAGGGCTCAGCCGAAGGTGGGTGCTGTCTGCTCTGCACACGACAGGGTCTGAGAGCCACCGGCTGCAAAGCCCCACTGTGCTGGTGGCCGCGGTCTGGCTGGGGGCTGGTGTACTTTCTGTTGGCCAATGTTAAGTACCAAGACTGCTGAAACTTTCCCCTCAAAGTCCCAAGTATAAGACACATGGAGACGGAGCGGGGCTCGGCTGCCAAGGGCCACGGCGGGGTCTGCAGCCCCGCGGTTCCCCACCATTCTTTCAGGGAGGGCCCGGGGGCTCTCAGCACGTGGCTTAAAACCCATCGGGTTAGACGTCTCTCTGCTTCTCCCTGTTGGAGAATTCTCTGATTCCAGGATAATGTGGATGCTTTGGGGACAGGCTGTGCAAGCTGAGTCTACCCACTGCTTCGTCTGTGGCAAACACCATCTACCGACTGCTCTCATATTGTTGTCTTCTTGAAATGAGATAGTATGGCCAACCCTTCCCTGCTTAGATATGAGAAAACATTCTCTTAAGTGTCATACCTCCACCTCCCTAATATAGTAGCTGATTGTGTTATTTAGATTGGGAAATTAATGGGCTGTTTGTAGCATTAGAGCTCAAATGGATTTACAGTTATCATATTTGGCCCAGTGTGGTTTCAAATAAGAATTACTTCTGATCATTTGAATGGAAATTCAGGAACATTAAAAGAAGCCATGTTTAAACTGTCTGGTTCATGACACGCAAATGCTGTGCATTAAGACGGGAAATACCCATTCATGAAGATAATGAAAACTGACATCAACATAATCAAATAGGTTTATAAATTCTGAGACTTATATAAGCAGTAGATTTGCTCCTTCTGCTTAAAAGCATATTCTCCACCCTCCCCTCCTCCATTCATATTTTATCTGCAATCCAAAAACAAAGCCCTCTGGTCCGTTAGCACAAAACCTTATAAAATGACTCAACATCCGACATTAAAGTTTCCATTTGTGAGAAGAACAGGGTGCGGGGTGACAGGCACAAACAGGCAATGGGCGCCCCCGGACTCTGGCATTCACAAAACAACCACGTGAACAGCACCATGGAGAACAAAAGACGATGATGATAAAATTGGTGCTTTTGTTTCATTAGGCTGGTACGGACGGGCCTGGCATGCTTCATGTCCCACTTCTGTGAACTTCCAGCCACATTTCCAGGGCAGTGCCTCGACTGCTCTGCACGCACAGCATCTACCTGAAGGAAGCCAATGACTTGCCAATTGCTTTTCTGATGCCCCAACTTAAGCCAGAAAGAGAAATTTAAACACTTCTCAGATAGGTTGAGTGCTTATAATCTTATAGAGACGGTGGAAACTGAATGGTTCAGTTATTAACATGCCTTTTGATTAAAATGAGGAACTTTTACCTTCCAGATAGACATAAAGTTCCAATCTGTGTGTTGAGATCATAGGTATGCACCTTACACACATACTTTTTTCCTAATCAAGCAGAAAAAAGAATTCTATTCCTCATTCAGGCGCATATTGCTGACCGTGCACTCTTTTACTTTCCAATGAAATCCTAGAAGACGGCCTTGGCTATGATGGCATCGGCACCGGTGTGTTCAGACAGAGAGCCACGTGCCGCACAGCCAGTGTGGGTACCCGCAAGAGCTCTGATACCCAGATACGTTTTCCATCTTGGCCCCAGACATTACCTACATGGTGATCTGGAGCAGAAAATAGTAAATTTCAAACACTACATGCAAGAGTAAGTGTTAGTGTTTACTCTTCCCTCAGTAAATCGAGTGTCATTTGGTTTTAGTCACATCTGGCATGTTTACATAATTTACTTACAATAAAATACAATTAGTATATTTATTTATTTCACACCACCTATCTTAAAACATACCAATGAGAATGTCACTGCCACTCACAATTTTCAGGTCTTACGAAAGGGCCGTGTACGCCACAGTGGCAGGGGGTGGGTCGGGGTGGAGGTCCTCTCCCTGGTCAGACGGACAGCCAGGGCCACTCCTGACAATAGGGGGTGGGGGGTGGGGGAATAATGAAGCTATGCAAGCCAAGATGACGCCAAGGAAACCAAACCCGTCTGAACAGGACTGCAAAGAGCATGGGAATTCTAGTGATTTCTTGAAGTCAAAGTCAGGGCTGTCAGGGAATCTAGTTCTAAAGGCCTACCTCCTTATACAAACAAAGCAAAAAACCCCCTTTCATGAAGCCATAGGTAAGCAAGTTAAATTTGTACATTTTTTTCAAAGGGCAAGATATCCCCCTCTCCCCAAAATGTTACCACGTGGTCTTAAAAACACAGCTAACCCTAGTTCTGTAAATTAAGAAACCTTTACATAAAGGTTCTAAAGATGGAAGGAAAGGCCAAGGCCTCCTCTGCTGGCGCGTCTCAGGAGTGTTTGATAGTTCGGTCCCAGGGACCCAGATCTTACACTGCCTGTATCTGCATACTTTTCAGTGTCTTTTTACATGAGCATATATTCGTATATACACCAAAGATTAAAAGTAACCAAAACAATTCACAACCGCTCAGCAGCTCTAAGTGTCCAAAGTAAACCTAGCAGGTTAGCAATTTAAAAAATTTTGTCACTGATTATTAAATCAGCTAGCTTCCCTCCGAGTACTTTTATGTACTGATATCTGTCAATTAGATATACTTAGCTGGAGGCTGGACTCAAACATCAGGATGCAGGGCACCTTACTTGGCAAGCTAAGCATTTTAAGTAAGAGCTTAGGTAAAGCCACAGGGGCAGCTTATGAAATTTGACCGCAACAGAAGGTTATGGCTGCCACAGAGGTGAGCCCAATCTTCGGCCGCTTTACGAAAACACCGGGCTTAGCAGAGGAGAGGGCTGCACTCAATGCTACAAACCATGATTACAAACTGGAACATATCCACATGGACCTGACAGAGAAGATAGCAGCTTTCCAGAAACCTCATGAACATCGGAGGGAGAGAAGGAGAGAGGAGAAAGTAACTAAGGAGATGGGCTTGGCGAATCCAGATTTGGGCAAACCTGGATGAGAACAGGCTCCAAAGTATTTGGCAAGCTGCCATATGGAGGAGGGACAGCACACCACCTGTGTGGCTCTGGTGTATCAGAAATACATTTTAATGTCTTCTAAGGAATAATTTTCTAAAAATTAGAGCAATTCACACATGGACACATATATGAGAAGACGCTCAACACTGAAAATGCAAATTAAAACCACGACGAGATAATCGCCATAAAACCATGGCGAGATAATCTCCATGCATTCGTTAGAATGGCCAACACAAAAGAGACTGATAATGCCAAGTGTTGGTGAGGATGTGGAGCAGCGGGAACTCTCATACATCGCTGGTGGGAATGCACACTGGTACGGCCAGAACAGGAAACAGTTGGGCAATTTCTTACCATATGACCCTTACGATCCCATTCCTAAAAATAGGAAAACAAGTGTCACAAAAGACCTGTTGTACCCAAGTGTTTACAGTGGGTATATTCACAATCACCCACAACTGGAAACCAGCCAAGTGTCCATCAAAAGAAGAACAGGTAAACACACTGTGGTATATCCATACAGTGAAATACTATTCAAAAGGGAGCAAGGACTGCTATATGGAACAATAGGAACGAATCTCAAAAGCAAGACGCCAATTAAAAAAAGGCTACATGTGGTTTAAGTCCATTTATGGAACATTCTGGGAAGGACAACACCATAAGGACTACCAAGAACTGAGTGTAAGAAACATTCTAGAACTTGATTGTGTTGATGGTCACGTGACTGTGCACATCTGACCACAAACTCATCCAACTGTAAACCTAAGAAGGATTAAATTTACTAGATGTAAATTAAACCTCAATGAAAGATAGTGAATATACTACATACAAATACCGAGTTCTTTGTCACGAAAAGCTCTTGAGAACATCTAGGTGCTGTCGTCGCAAATACTATAAGACATATTCCTACATTCAAGCACCAACTGGATCAACTTCTATTGGAGGATTCTTAAGATTCTATAGTTACGTAACTCTAGGACTTCCTTTTCTTCATTTCTTTAACTCTAGTTACTTGGGAGTCATTCAAGGACTTCTTTTTAACACCTGGAAACAAGTCTGCTCCATCTAGAATCGTATTTCTTTTCTTTCATTAATTTTTTAAAAAATGTTTATCATTGAGAGACAGAGAGAGACAGAGCATGATCATGGGAAGGGCAGAGAGAGGGGGAGACACAGAATCAGAAGCAGCTCCAGGCTCTGAGCTGTCAGCACAGAGCCTGATGCGGAGCTTGAACTTACAAACCATGAGATCATGATCTGAGCCTCAGTTGGACGCTGAACTGACTGAGCCACCCAGGCGCTCCACATTGTATTTATTTTCTAGAGGCAACGTAAATCCTATGCTTCATATAAGCTTCTAGAGTCTGTTCAGTACAAAAATCATTAGGCTGAATTATCATCTATTTCCATGTTTTATCTTATCCATGATACAGAAACGAGCAAGGCTAACTCAAAGGGCAACTATTCAGAGAAGACAAATATGTACACATTAGAGACCTATAAAAAGGAGATGCACATTATCTAACACTGAGGACAGACTTGCTTCAGGCCAAGTTTGGTGCTCTTTGTGGGAGACCCTGGGAGGTTTCCCCTGCTGTTTGTATTGACACTTGTGAATGAATGCATGCTACACTCTATTTAATTAAGGAAATGCCATCTCTTAAGTGAATGTGGCTTTATATAAAAATAAGGATGTGATTGTCCACCAGATGGCTATAATTGTGGTCAAAAACATTGCTTTTTATTTTCTATTTATCCTTCAGTTATCTAGAGCTGAATACTGGCTTTCTGCTTATGATATATTATAAGCAGAAATATAATACATATTATATATAATAATTATAAATATATATTATTTATTATAAATATATTATATTATAATAATAATATAACTATTATTGTTATTATTATTTTTGGTGTGATCCAATATAAGCCAAATGTGGGAGACCTGGAGTGGTCCCTTACTAGGCTAGAACGATGTGAGAATAATGTCAAGCCATTGCTGACCTCAAGCCACAGATTCTGTGTGTGTAGAGAACCAGAGAGAGTGCGCGCTTCTCCCGCTCAGGAAAGGGGGGCCCTACAGCTATGGTCACTGGTGTCTTTGCTTTTAGAGTCAGGGTTCTGGCCATCCCCTATGCACACGGTACGGCTTTTACCTGCCAACAGTGACATCTTTTCCTTAATAATGGTGCTTGCAGTAGACTTCCAGACTTGGGTCGCGCCAGACTGAAAGGAAAGCTTGCCCACAGCAGGTGGTAAGCACCCAGACACCGCCCTGAACTGCTTTCCTTGTCTTTAGAACCCGGCCATGGTACCTGGAAGGGTATTTCAAGTATCGGGAACAGCGTGAGAAGCCAGCAGTAAACATGCTGGGTCTGCAATAGTGCTTAATGCACGGTGACCAGCCCTGATTCCTGATTCCCTCCAGAACCACTGACTTCTGAAGTAATTATTGCTTCTCAAAGAAAGAACTCCTACACCTTGAGCAGGACCCTGCATTAGTAACACTGAGCGGTGGCATCACAAAGAGCTGTGCTTTCCCTGTGTGCTATGTCATGGCAGTTTTCAAAGCTGCTTTTACAAATAAGAATGGTGTTTAAAGTCTGTGTATCAGCAAGTGTAAAAAGTTTGCTGACTTTACAGTAATTAATGGAAGTAGTATCGATACGGGTTAATTTATACAGTGTGTGCTTAGCTGCCGAGGTGTGCTGGGGGCAGTTTTGTGTTCCGATCGGCAAAGGGGCTCTCTCTGCAGACTGTTAAACACATGTCCTCAGCTACAAGGTAGTGATGCATTTATAATACTTAATAGTTTGATTATTTCGTGGTTGATGCCAAGTGGAGTCCACTCGTGACCCCCTGTAACTAAGATGGGTACAGATGTGCTAGGCACTCAGGGCAGATGAGACATGGATGGTGTCAAGGTACAACAGAAGTGCAGCTGATGAGAGAGACAGGAAGAGGTCTTTTCATCCCGTTTTGGATGAAGGTCAATACCCATAATCTTTTTTCCTTAACATATGAAACATGGCGGATCAATCCACAGCCATTCAGTAAAAATGAGGTGTTTTTCTTTTAAATATTTAGTTTTGAGAGAGAGAGAGCGAGAGAGAGCGCACACATTAAGCAGGGGAGGGGCAGAGAGAGAGAATCTCAAGCAGGCTCTGTGCTTCCCGCATGGAGCCCGATGTGAGGTTCAGAACTCATGAACCGGGATATCATGACCTGAGTCGAAAGAGAGAGTTGGATGCTTACCCAGCTGAGCCACCCAGGTGCCCCAAGGTGTTTTTTTAAATGTGACCGTGCCCTCCCTAGCAGTATCCGGTACCCAGTACACAACAGCCCATACCCACGGACTCTGCAGGGGGCAGAATGCGAAGGGCCCTCAAGCTTTGTCAAGGCCCCTTGTGGGCGTGAAGGGCAGGCCCAGTGCTACAGGGCCGCTCAAGCCAGCCACCTGAGGGGTAAGCCACCGTGCGGGACTGTGAGCGACAACACGAAAAAAAGGGCCACCATTTATAGGAAGCTACAGGCCAAGTGTCCCAGCTGCCAGGGCCGGAGCCAGGAGGCCCGGCGGACGGCGGAGCGCACGGCAGAACCGCCCCTCGAGCTCCCGCGCCCCCGAGCCGGGCCGGCGGAGCGAGCTGTAGACAGCTCCCTCACCGCGGCTGGAGAACAGCAGGTCAGGCTTATGAGAAAACAGAGATTTCACCAAAAAATTTCCCTGGGGAAATGTCTGAAATTGAGCCTTTTCCTTACAACTATGATTTTGAAGCTGTAACCTGCATCAGCTCAAATTACCATCAAATGCCTGAAATCAGTTTGTCGAGAAAGACTCTCTCTCCATAACGGATTACAACAAAACCTTAAAACACAACAAAACAGAATCGAACCGGAGAGCAGGCAGGGCGGGCGGGCGGGCGGGCAGGCAGGCCTCTCTGTTTGGAAACTGGTTAAGAGCTGATGTGCAAAACTCAAAACTTTCCAGTATTCATAAGGTAGGGGAAAAAAACAACAACATTTAGAACAAATGATTTGGCAGCTGCGAACGCAGGATAACACCTAGGTGAATTACAGAAACAGTGTGGATAATTACTTTTTTCTAACGCTGGGGCTCTGTGGGCCAAGGTCCTGCCTGAACCTCCCTGCAGCAGTTAATGTGCAACACAAATCTGCTGTCACACTGCCCTTAGTCTCTTCATCGTGCACACATCAGTGAGGACGATGAGAGGCGTCTTGTGATTCCGGCAGTCTTCTTTGAAGGATCCACACGTTAATTACCGCACTAATTATGGTTTTTGAATAACTAACTGAAGTAAGCAGCCTATGGGAGGTACAGGCATAAACCTAAGACTGAGAAAATACTAGTTACTGAATCATCAGTGTAAACTGACACATGGAACAGGTCTAAAAGAAGTGGAAGCGGTGGATTTTTAAAAGACAAGCATCTTCAATAATTAGGGCTCCGTAAAGCAAAAAGAAATGTTATTTCTTAATGGCAAGTGCATTTAAACTGTTATCTACAGATCTGAAGGTAAGCCTGCTTAATTCACGGCTTCTTCTTTTGTTATTAGGAAAACATAATTGTTCCAAATAATTAGCACTAGAGTACATCACAAGCTGACAACAAAATTATAGAAATCTTCATATTCGGATCCCTCTAGCTGGCTATTAGGAACAGTTTCTGATCATAACCCATTAGTCGAAGTGCTGTGAGTTCTTGATTGCCACCAAATAACCTCAGATATCTGCCTAAGTTAACAGCCCCTATTTATTCAGACTTTTCTTGACAGTAGAAATTGCTGAGGACTTTTACAGCTGCCACACAAAAGAATGGTATTCGATGTGTGCGCTTGGAAGATCAAGTGATACAATAATTGAAACATGGATTTTAGATACACTTTTAACTCCCAAGTTCCTACATAAAAACCTGAAAAGACACTTTTCAATTTGTAAACAGTGGTGCCACCCCGTTTCTCAGAAACTGGGACGGTCCCATTTCATATCCCGTGATGTGCACATTCGTGCTTCTGCCTTGCACAGCACTCCTACCTTTCACACAACATCCCTTTAATTTTTCAGTTTTCTTAAACACTTAATAATTGGCGGACGTACCAAATTTTTTATTCTTGAACACAAATTCCCGGCTTGTGAACAATGTCAGGTGTTCACTCTAGCTTGTCACTGCTGATGTAAAACTAGCTAAGTGGCATTCTGTGAGGCAGAGGAAAAGAAACAAAGGAGCACAACGGAGCTTTCAAGACACTGAACCAAATTACCTGCTTGCCAGAAATCGCTGGATTAGCCTCCTGTGGGAAAAAAAAAAAAAAAGCCCACAAAGAAAAACAACAGACCCGGACACTACAGAGAGGCTCCTGCCCTTCTGGGTCCAAGCCGGCTGCTGGGAGCAGCTTACTGACCATGTACAACATGCGGCCAGTGAAGACGTGTGGGAACAACCCAGCGGTTGTGTAATCGGTAACGCCATTTAAAGTTACTTTGGAAATTCTTCTGTGCCAACAGCTTAGCTGATAAACCCACAAAGCTTTATGTTTTATCCCATGAGGGAGAACTTTGATTACTCTGGTAATTAATGATGTTGGAGAGTAATATGGATTTTCTGTTAAGATTTGAGTTTGAAGTTAATTAGTCTTCACGTTATGATTTGCTGATTAATTATGGATATTTAGTTATAAAGAGAGATGTTAATTATTAATCTCAAAAAAATCATCTAGTGTAATTAACTAAAACTTTGACATCAGTTAAAATTCCCATTGAGTGTAACTTCTGGGATCATCAGTTGCTGGGGAAGCGCAGTGAGCATGCGCCCTGCCAAGGGGCATCGCCTCTGCGCCCAGGGAACGGGTGAGCGGCACGCCACTCAGGGCGCGTGCCCGTCTCAGCACAGAGATCGCACTGTGGGCGCCAAGGTCCAGACCCGAGTCCTCTGTGGCAAAGTGTCACCTGATTTCAGAAGAACGTGCTCCAAAAGAAGTCCCAGCCTGAGCGCTACCTCGGGGTAATGACAAGTAATGCCTTGGCCTCTGACTGCCCTTGAGACCGACGGGCTTCACTAGCTCTGTTAAACTCTGACATGAACTTCGCTGTTGCTACAGATATCTTTATTTTCGGCAGCAGCTTTTGCAACTACCGAGACAATACTGCAGCAGGAGCACTAATTAGTGTTCCAGTCACATAACTTGAAATCACCTTTGTGGTTAAAAAGATTTTCTCCTTCATCTCTTCCCCTAATCTGTCAGCAACACCATCTCTGTTACCAAAAAGAGGAGGGGGGATGTGATTAAGAAAAAGGGTTAAACCAAAAAGCATCATCGGCACATCACTGTCCTGGAATTTCCCCCGTAACACAGAGTCTGAACAGGGATCTGTTTACATTATCTCTAGATCATCTTGACAATATTTATTCTCTATTTACCTAAATGAGGCAATATGATGATATTTATTGCTCAGAATGGCTAAATATAGACTTTTCTTGAGCACTCAGTACCATAGTGGGAGGTTTTGCTCTAATCTACATCTTTAAACTGACAAGCTGGAGAATTCCTAATGAATGCCTCCTTTCATCTGGATGTCTGTGTGTATTTGACAGTATAAATATTTAGCAATATCGGAGTCAGCTTGTGATTTTACCCAGATGGACTGATTGATGCCTTGGCTCGATGTTGCCAAAGAGAACCCGTGTAGTTATCTAAGCAATTTCCCTCTTACTTCCTAAGAAGCAATTAGGTGGCCAAAGGCAGCAACCCCAAAATAGTAGACATGCTTCTGGTATCAGCTGGCAAGTCTGAGGGATAAATAAAATATGGTACTTAAATTATTACCACTTTACTTCCATGAATCATGGGATTAAAGCTTTCACTTCTAAAGTACATATAAATTGTAGGGTTTCTTATGTCTGTAATTTGCAAGAATCTAAGTTAAAATACCAGCTAATCAGTCAGCTCACATTCACCTTGGGAAAAGGACCACCCTTTCTTGTCATTTTCGTAAATTGCATGCCTAAGCACCAATGTTATTTGGGGAAGAAAAGTCGCTCGTTGTCAATAACATATATTGCAGTCTAGTTAAAACAACATTTGTTAGGATTTAATCGCAAATGTAATCCTCTTTTAAAGTTTAGACAGAACGCTCAGAGAAATTCAAGGGACGGATAATAAATCATTTTCCTCATCCTGGGCGTGCACAAGGTAGACCTGATGCATTCAGGTATGTCGTTGTAACAATAAATGGGATGAATCCTCTCCTGTGAAATAAGGGGTCCGCACTCAGAGAGGAGCCGCTAAGTGACACCACCTCCTTCCCCCACCACAGATTTTTTTTCTGTATATTGACACTGTTTCCTGCTCCGTAAATCACAAGGAGAATGAAATCAGAGAGTGACGGGCTTTTTCTCGCCATCATGGTAATCGGGCTGCAGAGGTTGATAGGTTCTCGCTACAACTTAGAAGCCGGGTTTGGAACTGTGGGCATCACGTCTGCATCAGGTCTCCCGTGCTCAGCCTGGGCGTCACGGGGACTGAGATGCCGACCACGATTATGTCCGGGACCCTCGTGCATGCTCCCGCTTTGGGGGACAAGAAGCTCCACACTGCTTGTGGCACCGACAGGGGTCCGGTGCTCCTGCAACGCCACCGCTCCCCCCGCCTCTCTCCACTCCTGCCTCTTCCTGTTCCTTTGTTTTCTGTTAACTCATCCCAACCGTTGTGTAACCCATGCAATGACCCAGGGGAAGGGGCAGACGAGACATTCTTCTTCTTGACACTCATACCTACAGACCCTATTCCGGTGTGATACCTCTCCCTATCACGAGGTATCTCAGCTAACAGAATCCTCAGGAGTCAGGAACTGGCATTTACAATGTATTCCAGAGGCGAGCAGGATGCGATGCCCACTGGTAATCAGATCTACACAAGATTTCCTCGGACGAGCTGTTGAGTTACAACGTACAGCAGCCTCAGGTGCAGGACATATCAGTCATGAAGCTTCTTCTGCGTGGCAGTGTCTTATTCCTAAAAAAAAAAAATTATTCCACGCCTGCTGGTTGCTAGATGAAAATAAACGGCTACAGGATTCTACTTATTGGCTGTGATCAGTAATAAAGTGGTTACTGACCAGACATAGTGGGCGGGGGGCTGAGGTGCCATCTATCGGTATCTATCTGTTCCGTCGGCCATACTGCTCTTCAGTCGATACGGCCAAACCCTCACTTGCTGTGTTTCCCTGTTTGAGGTCTGGAGGTATGGTAATAAAGTCATGAGAGAACACGAGATGCCGCCTGCTTCACAGGACCCAGACATTCCCCTCGTGCGTAACCGCTGAAGGAACCTCTGTGTTCGAAGATGAATCCGGCACTTGGGCGAACCAGGCAACAACAACAGAAACAAAGTTTGTAACGAACGCACTTTTGTTTTTTTAACCCAAGTCTCCCCGGGATGGGGAGGCAGAAGCCCGCTAACACTAGGCGACGGAGCTGGTGTGACACCCTGCCTCACTCCACGGCCTACTCTACAAGGTGCGGGAGGCTGTGCGGCGGGTCCCTGCGGAGCGTCCGAGCGGCTGCACGTGAGGAGTTCCCATCTCTCTTCCATGGCTGAACAGGACTTACTTTAATGATGTACAATAGCAACTATACTTAACCTGTGCATCCAACGGCGGCACAGACTGTTTACCCAGGGTTACGAGGAAGAAAACAGCAGCTGAAGCAAAGAGCCTGAAGTGTGCACATTAACCTCCCACACGCCAACATACTTTCCCCCTAGAGATGATACATATCGGAGTCTCTAAACTGTTTTCCCTTCTACACAATAGCATTATGCTCCAAGTATCTGGGCGCCAAAGTCCGTGTGAGGAAGTGATGACAGATGTACCTAATTAATACATCAGAAAGTATTTAGGACTAAATGAATTTTGGTGTTGTTGTTAATGAAATTGTATCCATAAAAAATAACAAATATATTCTACTGGTAAGGCTGATTTTTAAAGAAATTTATAAAAATCTAACACGGGGCAAAGACAAGTAAAATTATTTCACTAGCTTCTAACCTATGTTAAAGATTAAGGAAGACAGGAAGCGCCCTCTTTGATAGTCACCAAACATATTTAGAATACGCTTTATGCAGTCAGCTCCTGAACAGACCTCTCTATGCTTTTGCACAGAATCACAGAATACAGACGTGTGTGTGTGTGTGTGTGTGTGTGTGTGTGTGTGAGAGAGAGAGAGAGAGAGAGAGAGAGAGAGAGAGAGAGAGAGAGAGAGAGACTGAGACTGCTTGGTTTCATGATGCACCAGGCCATTTAAAATCATTTCCAAGTGAGTAAAGCTAAACTCTGATTATCAGGATTATGGAAAATACGACTTGACTAGTCATTACAGCTCTTGCCACCTTATCGCATTAGATAAATATGAAGAAGATATAAAAATAATACAGTTTCACTATAAATATTAATCATCGAGTTTAATGTGATTATCTCTAAGGGGGTCAGGGAAAGGAGAAAGGAAGAGGGCACAATTTCTTATCACTGTTTCTTTTAAAGATGATATATCCCGTGGGATGCCATCGACAGAGAAACTAGACAGAAAATTCTCTCCTTCCGAAGTTTTAGAGAATCTGATTAGGTCTCCTGCTGCAATGCTAGGCATTCCATTTTTGCCAAAGGGCCAGCGATTATGATTAACGTCATTTGTCTGAATCATTACTCTCCACCTTGGTTCAGCAAACACTATGAAGATGGTGTGGTAATAAATGACCGCCGGATTCTTCCCTGCTTTGGCCTCTTTTTATCTGCCACCTCTCCACCGTCAGCTCCATCTTTCTGAACCTCTCTGAATCCCCAAAAGGGACGGGGTGTCTATCTGTTTTCCACTAGGTTACCACTCCGTCTATTGTTGTTTGCACTAAAGGGTACAAATTCAATTCATTCTTGTGACATAAAAGCACTGATACAGTAAATTTTTTGCCCAAGAGAAAACAAAAACAAAGTTGCTGAATATCGAAGAAGATCTGAAGCACTAGCATCCATGTGAAGATGCTCTCTGGGCTGCCTTGGTTATAGAATACCATTTGTTTCCCGTGGGTGTTCTCAGCGAGGACAGCCAGCGTGTGAATGTGTATGAAGCTTTCCAGTCAGCATCTGGGGTAAAGCGTGACTGCGTAAACCTCAGGCTGGGGCGGCCAAGCCCATCTTAACGCCACGACGACAGAAGGTTGGAAAGCTAGTCACCACGTGGTAAGACTTCGACTTTCTGTGCAGAACAAAGGCTTGGTAACATCACGTGGATCTGTGGAGAATCAGACTGGGAAGGTTGGTCGCAGGAAATAGTTGATAAGGGAAGATCAGTACAGACAGAATAAAGGAGCTGGGCGTGGCCACCAGATGCAATTCTCTACGCAGTAAATTCCATACTCTCGGGTCCGAATTGCCAATTCTGGGAAACAAGTGTGTTACTTACAGAAGGCAATCAATCTCAACAGAACCCCCAACCACAGTTTGCACCCGAAGTGACGGGTATCACGTGACACAGCCCTTGGGTGACACGGCAGCCGTCTGTAGTGCAGAAAGTGGCCCGAGACCTGGAAGAGGTGCTGTCCATGTGCCACGCCCCTGCGGGCCCAGCAAAGGAGCACGGCTCTGCTGCTGCCTGCTTCTGGGCCGCCTGCCATTTATAATCGAAACTTTCCTGTCACAAATATGTAAACACTCCATGTTTTGGGGAATTTCAATTATGTAAATAGCATTACAGAGTTTGCTCACTAGTAACTTTTCTTTGCCAAGGGGAACATGCCTCCTGGGTAGGCTGCAGAAAGGGGCCAAATGCTGCAAAGCCTAAAGAGGATTGCCGGCGCCTTCTCATTCTGGGCCCGAGTCTTAGCAAACACTTAATATGAAATGAATCTGAAATCCTGTAATTGCTCACAATTCCTGGAACGTTACCTTGTGTACCACTCTGGTTATTACGAAAACGTTCTATATTCCTGCCAGAAGTTGAGAAGTTATCATTGAAAATCACTGGCTAATCTAGCCTGTGCTAAGATGGATTTTTAATGAAAGTTTAATGAATGATAAATACTCGTTTCTTGATAAATGTTTAATTATGCCAATAATTACCAACTGCTGAAAACTACTGTTGTGTTAATAATGGCATTTTAGTACACACGCGGCTTTGTGAGTCATGATGCTGTTAGAGAGCAGAGCTCCATCTGTCTGAGGCAAACTAGCAAAACAAAAGTCTAGTTAATATTTTGATCAATTTTCTCTACACTCTAGACTATCAATGTCCTTTTCTTAAAAAAATTTGATTTATTTGAAAAACGGCAAATAGAAAAATCTGAGAGAGGGAAGGAAAGAGAAAATGTACAGAACCACTGTCAGATTAATTTATGCAAAACTTAAAGAAAACAAAATAAATATTATCGAAATCATTGATTTTACTGCCTCACTACATTATTAACTATAAAAATTGTTTTCCGAGTACTTAAAGCTATTTTTTAAAATGATGACCGGTACCCTATTTAATAGCACAGAAAGTCTGAACTTCCTTTATTAGTCGCTTCAACTTGGCCCTTAACAGGTGATAGATGAGACCTGCGATCTGTGTTGTCGTAACATGTGCACGGGGCCTTGCAGGTGCGTGAACTGCCATTTGTAAGAGGGAATGACAGCTTTCAGGTCAGCAAACCCTGGTTCTAGAAGGTTAAACTGACCTTGACTTAATGAGTGCTTATTAATGATGGCAAACTGCTAAAGAGAAGGCAAGTCACTGTGGCGGAGTGGGAGTGGGAGAGCGCGCCCTGCCCCTCTTGCAGTCCTGCGGGGGTCTGCGGGGTTGCTGAGCTCTCCTGCCCGGGGAGGGGGGTGGGGGTGATGCACAGGGGCAGCAGAGCAGGGCTGGGGCCAAGCAGGCAGCCCCCACCCTCCCTCCCCAACTCCTATACAAGGAAGCTTCTGAAAGTCACGCCGCCTCCAGAGCGGAGGCCACGCGCAGGTGAGCTTTGGGCCTGAGCAGGCTCCGGCCCCCTCCGCTGTATGTACAGGCCACGGAGCCCTCCCCGGCCGCGAGAATACCGGAAACAGCGTGCTGGCTGAGTCAAATACAGTTCTAAAGCGTTTCCTTTCACTTTCTCATCAGGCTACAGAATTAGAGAAATCTGGCACTATTCTAAATGCCAGGCTAACAATTCATATTTCCAGTAGTTCACATTTTGAAAGCAATCCAAATTATGCAGATAATTCCCAATTATATTTCAGACAGGGTCTGTGAAAGCCTTAATTTAATCCACGACGTGCTGTGTGGAGATGTGGTCTCGGTCCTTTAGATGATCACATATAATGCTACCGGGTAGTACCTGCCCACGTGCGGAAGTGAAATCTAACCTGCAGACCTGATTGTTGTTGCCTGCAGCTATTACACCCAACCAAGTTCATGAGTAAAAGTTTTCAATCTCCAACCTGAAAAGTCATAGTTCAGGTTTACTAATGAACTTGGCATAATCATGTTCGGACCACTTTCCCTCCAAGTCTATGACCAACCCCCAAAAGATCATGTGATTTTCAGAATTAGCTCCCCTCCCAGAACTACTTGGGTTTTTTGGATAACCCTTAATCTGAAGTGTCCAGTTTTAGGGATGTTGTCAATATTTTATTGCTGCCATTTATTTACACTTAACACTATGGTTCTTACGTCTACTTTTTATTTGTTCTTTATTCACTCATTTCTCTCACATGTACCGTCTTTTTAAATCTTACCCTCATGACGGACACCACACACGTGACCTTGTTTCTTGAACAGCCTTTTCGGTAAGAGTTCATCTGTGGTTTTTGTCCCTCGTTACGTCCTCTGGGTTCGAGGCTGGATGTTACTGCCGCACCGCAGCTCCCCGGCCGCGGGGTGCGGTCCCCGCGCGGGCGCACGCGGACCCCGCCGGCTGTGGGGCGGGAGGCGGCCGGCCGTGCGAGGGCCGGCGCCCGGGCCCGCGCTCCCGGGCTCCGGCAGCCCTCGGAGGGCGGCACCGGGGCCGGCGGGGAAGGGCGGCGCGCGGGCGGCCTCTCCGGCGGAACCCGCGGCCGGCTCGGCGAGGCCGGCGAGGCCAGGGCGGCCGCGGCGCACACCCGACCCCGACCCCGACCCCCGAGTGCAGGTTCTCCGAGGTACCGAGCCTCCATCGGCTCCTGGACGAATCTCGGCCCCTTGGGGCAGGGACAGCTCGGCCTCTGGTCTCCGTCTCTGCGGAGTCCTGGATCCTGTGCAGCTTATACTTGAGAGTTTCTGAAAGTGGGCTTTCCAGGCCCAATGGGGTCAGTCACTTAGGGGCACCTGTTAAAGATGCGTATCTGGGGCCTGTTTGGGCCGAAATCCTAGTCCCCAGTACCTCCGAACATGACTGCCTCTGGAGCCAGGGCCTGCGAGGAGGGCATTAAGGTAAAGCGAGGTTGTCGGGAAGGCGGGCCAACCCACGGTGCCTCCCGCCGTCATGAGAAGGGGTGGTGAGGACACCGACCCCCCCGGGCAGGCCACGTGAGGACACAGAGCTGCAAGCCACGGAGAGGAGCCTCCGATCGGCGCGGGTTTCCCGTTAAGGTTCCACGGGGCCGGGGTGTGAACGGCGCTGAGGCGAGCCACACCGGGCCGCTCTTCCTGCGGCCCCTCAGCGGGGGGCCCGGCTACTCCCCTCCTCCACTGCGCTCCTGGCTGCTCTCCTCCCGACCACGGACCGCCCGTGACCTGCAGGGCTGTCTCCCCGGCCGCGGGGCCCCCAACCGCACGGCCCGAGTTCCGCCCGGAGCCGCGTCTTGTCCCCCGCGCGCGTCCCGGGGTGGCCGCTCCTACGGCCGACGTCCGCCGCAAACCAGGAGGCCCGCTGGCGCCGCCCCAGCCGCTCGGCCTTAACCCTCGGTGGGCGTCCCGCCGGCGCCGCCGAGCCGCCTCCACGACCACCGCCTCTGTGCAGGTGCGCTGCGACAAGCCCCACTCCCGGCCCGGGCCCTCCCCTCCCCCGCAAGGGACAAAGGGTGACTTCTTCAACCGGAACTGCACGGGGTTCCCCTGACAGAAGTCCTCGGCTCTTCCCTGGCAGGGCCGGGCTCCTCGCCGGCCCCGCGCCTCGCCCCGGGTCGCACGTGGCCGCGTCAGTCTCCCCCGGAAGGCCTGGGCGGTGCTCCGGTCCTGCCGCCTCGAACAGCTCACTGTCTCCCCCGAGAGACGTCTTCCCTGAGGAAGGCCCACGCCGCCCCCATCCCCGTCAAGTGTCCGCTCGCTCCATCTGGGGGCCCCGCTTCCTTCTCCCGCCCAGGGCGCCCGTCACACCTCCAGTCATTCCACGCTGCCTCAGGCCGGGAACCCCTGCTCCGGGGGCAGGGGCAGCACTGCCGGCTGCTGGCGCCGCGGCGCGGAGCCCGGCGGGGGACGCTCGACAGACACCCGTGGCCAGTGACTGAAGCCCCGTGAGCACCGGGAGCGGCCACCCGCTGAGGCAGAGAACGCGCCGCCACCGAACACGCCCCGCGTTCCGCATCCCTGCCGGAGGCGCAGGTGTGGCCCTGCACGGGAGATCAGCAGGCGCGGCGGTTTCGTGGGAGGCACAGCGGCCGCATCAACAGCACCGCCTCTCGAACGATGTTCTCAATCCGGCCGCCGGAGCTGCTTACCTCGGAAATCTCTTACACCCATGAGTTACTGAATCAAGCCAGGCCAGTCTAGGAGAGCTGCGGAGCCGCTCAGGTGATGCCTTTGTTTCACGCAGCAAATTTCACTGGAATTATGATCACAATTAATAACCCTCTCTCCTGAGAGGGCACGAGGAATGGAATCTGCCTTCAGCAATGTAAGACTTCCATCGGTTCTTCATCAGAGGGGTGGGCTACGTGTAGATAATCAGAAATACAAAAACTTGGACTACCAGCGGTGACTTGGCGGATTTAGTTATAAAGCGGGAATTCTGCGGGATTATGGCCCTTGACACAGACTTTCATATTCTTACAATTTTTTTTTTAATGCTTGTTAATTTTTGAGAGAGAGAGAGACAGAGACAGAGTATGAGTGAGCAAGGGGCAGAGAGAGAGGGAGACACAGAATCTGAAGCAGGCTCCAGGCTCTGAGCTGTCAGCACAGAGCCCGAAGTGGGGCTCAAACTCACAGACGGTGAGATCATGACATGAGTCGAAGTCGGACGCTTAACTGACTGAGCCACCCAGGCGCCCCCCGACTTCCATATTCTAACCTCCTTTGCGTGAGAGCACTAACAATGCTTTTCATCCAATATTAAGGGATATGCTGAATGTGAAGATTTAGCAAGATTAAAGGGACTTCGGTAAAAAAAAAAATTAGACATCTGTCGTGTAATACAACATATGAAAATGTGCCTTCCTTGTCTCTTTCCTTAACAGAATGTTGTCGCCTTTCCTGTTTGGGCAAGACAGAGCAGCTCATCTTCCCCTCACGGCTCATCTGGTTTTGCCCGAGCTGCTTGCGCGACAACGCTCTGAAGAGAGAGACGTGTTATCCATGGTGGATGTTAATGCACTTAACACTAGGTTATTTACAACAAGCTGGAAACCTTACACACCCTACCCGCCATACAGGATAATCACTCTGCACCGAACAACACAATTAAAATAGAAGTATTTGAAGAACATCCAATTTTTGTGAAGACCTCATTTAGGAGGCCAAAGGGGAACAGGTAGACTTGGCAGCATAATGACTAATTATTTTGTTCAAAAGCTAGAAAAGTTGCTGAAGGAATATTGGGGCCTCTGGCCGCTGCTGGGCTTCGAGGGCCACAAGCAGTATTCGATGTCAGGAGAAGCCAGTTTTAAAAGCTCCGTGCCCCTCTCTGCCCCACACACACCCCAGAGAAAATCTTCAGAGGAACTGTTTTACAAAACCGGAACAAAACCCCTTTCCCCCAAATGCCTCTGGGGGAGGAGTGGTGGGGAGAGGTCGGGAAGGGAGAGGGAAGCCGTGGTCAAGAGTGCAAAGTGAAATGTTCTATACATTGTGCAGATCTGCTCCTTAAAAGTCGACATGGAGCATACCATGTGAACTGCCACATTTATAACCCTGTGCTGATATTCAAATTTTCTGTCTTAAGCTAAAGAAAGATTGAATACCCTGCTGTTGTGTGGCCAAGATTGAAGAGGTGTCTCACTGACATTGTTCAAAGTTTATGAAAATATATGAATGCTCAAATGTCATTGGCTTTGCGCCTCCACCAGACTGTGGTTTTATGAGAAATCAGTCTTTTAATCAAAATGATTGAATACCTTAAGGTCGAATCCAAAGATATCAGTTAATATCTAGAAACGTGCTATTTCTGCAAATTTTGCCAAGCTGTACATATTGTGGTGCATTTTAAAGTGTTAATTTGTGCGTTCCATATTGAAAATTGATCTTGAGTTTTAGCTTTTTGTCAAGCAAAAACATATGGTTACAAGCTCTATGCATTTTACGTGACGGCTGTTGAAGCTGTCACATGTGCAAACTTGATAACCGATGTGACACATACGCAAATAATTTGCTTGTTTAGTAACAATTCAAAGATTCATTATTCATGCAAACACACATTTTTTAAAATGATCAGATGGAAATAGTCTCCATTTTGTACAACCTAGTCTGGTTGGTGTGCAAACCCAGATAAAATAAAGCTGGGAACTAAATGGTATTAAACAAATCCAAGAATATGGGTATTTTCAGATAATTATTGAACCAGATGGTGTTTTTTGTTAATTCTGCCATCAGTCTGAGAACTTGATGTCTTACATCTGCACTTGGTAAAATAAATTTTACCACTGACATTATTTCAGTTTTCTTAAAATATTTCAATCAGTTTTAAACCAAGATTTGCAAACATCTGCCACAGTACATGCCTATGAGATGAAATTATTTTGAGATAATTCCTTTAAAAATAGACACCATTTACATGGGATTTTAAATTTATCACTCTTTAAACGAAATCTTCAGAATTACTAGCCTGAATGTTTAATAACAAGGAAAATGAGAATAAGATGGCACGTTTGAGAATGAACGCGGTTGCCATGTCATGGGAAGGGCTGGCTCATCTGGAGAGAGCATCTTGGAATTCCACACTGCGTTATTTCACAGCCCCGACTCAACACAGGAACGTTAAGTACATTTCTTTCCGGGTCCTTCACGTACATTTTCTGTGCAGTACGGTTAAGTGATAGAAATATAGGATGGATTAATCAAAAGACACAGAGGATACAGGGATTTTATCTGCAGGTAAGTCAATCAGCCTAATTGACTTCTCTCTCATCACGACTGGTCCCGGGCTCTGCCCTGCCAACACCCGCGCGGAGCCCCAAATACACACCTAAAACCAGAGGGCCAGGGTTAGGTTCTTTTCAGACATGCAAGTAGGAGCTCTTGAAGACGCATTTTAAACATAAACACCCTCCAAATGGCTTAACTTATTTAAGGTAATAATTCTCATTACAGCCCGCAAGCAAAACCTTATTTTCAAACTTAATCATGAATTCAAACCTTCGGTTACAGAATAGACTGCACTTGGGCAACAGTCTTCTGCTTCCAGGTTAGATGAGGAATTTTAAGGGAAGGTCTGAGATTCCTCCCTATGCTCCCCCCATTTATTTTTTTCACCCAAATCAGACCTCTGAAACAAAACAATCATTTAGCACAGTACTTTCCCAAGATCTGCTGCAGACCAAAAGCAAGCAACCACAACAAAAAAACTAGTCTATTACACTGATAACTAATTCTGAACTATTCCAACTGTTAGCAGCAGTACATAAAAGGAGCTAACAGAGGTAATCCGGTAAAGAGTTTCCCATTTGAAACTCGGTTCTATTTCACCTGGAGAATGAGACAATTTGCCCTACACCACCAGTGCTTGCATTCTAGTAGGTGCCCCGATAGCCAGAGTAGCTGACACTTCACAATGAGGACCCCACAGCCTCAAGCACCTTGCAACCTGCCTCCTCCCAGAAAGTGCAACTAGAAGTGATAGTAACCCAAGCAAGTCGACCTCTGATTGTTCTGGGAGGTGGGAGGTAGGAGGTTCTGGGAGGCGGGAGCAAGTGGTCAGCTATCGGCAGCTCAAATCAGAGGCGGCGCCAAAAAGCCGAACCCCAAGAATTCAGCTGCTTTACTTGGCTGCTTTATTCCCTCAATTACTCTGACGAGGGGTTATTAAAATTTGCTACTATGAATTATTAATTCTACTTATATATGATACATTATTAATTATATAATATTAATTATAATTAAAAATATAATTCATATCAGTTGATCATAATTAATATCTATTAATTATAGTAATTAATGATAGCAAAATAATAGCTAATAATTCAAAGCTTATTATATGATGTATGCTAAGTGGTAACTTTTATAGCACCATTTTACTCATAAACTCTTAGGCAGCACATTCTCGTGTTACCCCTATCTGACAGAGGGGTAAACTCAAGTCTAGAGGAGAGGCTATTGCCCAAGGCCACCTAGCTACTGAATGACATTTGCAGAATTTAAACGCTGGTCTGCCTGCCCTGGGAGCACCTTGCCATGCCCTTGACCATGGCTGAACGTTATCCAAAGTTACTGAAGGAGGTTTACATAGCCTTCTCCCAACCCATGACATTCAGGCCGCTTTTTGTAAATAGCACTGGGGAAGTATTTTTCTTTTTCACTCCCCCTCTCTTTCTTACATCAAAGGATGATAAAATTTGAGGTACTTGTTTCATATCATCAAGTTAATTTCCAAAAAGTCAAAGGCAGTTAAAACTATTACACACAGTAGATGCACATTACATCGAACTCTTCTGTGTTTCTCTTCTGTTAGTGAACTAAAAAGTATATGATTGCTGCTTTCTTTTAAAAATCAAGTCTGCGTTAGTTTACTTCTCAGGATGAGGAACACCTCTCCAGATATCTGTGTAGAAGTTGTATTTTCTGTTTTATTATTGATCTTTTTTAAAATTAATTAATTAATTAATTAATTTATTTATTTATTTTAATTTTTTTTTTTTTTACTTTATTATTTCTAGGAGAGAGAGAGCGAGACAGCATGAGCAGGGGAGGGTCAGAGAGAGAGGGAGTCACAGACTGAAACAGGCTCCAGGCTCTGAGCTGGCAGTCAGCACAGAGCCCGACGCGGGGCTCGAACCCACGAACCGCGAGATCATGACCTAAGCGAAAGTCGGACGCTTAACCGACTAAGCCACCCAGGCGCCCCTGATCTTTTTAAAACTTATTTATTGGTTGCAGTGCATTTTCCTGTTGGTTTGCATGAGTTCTTTACATAAAAAGATATATAATATTAATGTGTTATTTGATGAAAGATTATCTTCTTTTTAAAATTTTTTTAATGTTTTATTTATTTCTGAGAGAGAGAGAGAGAAAGAGAGGGACAGCGAGACAGCATGAGTAGGGGAGGGTCAGAGAGAGAGGGAGGCACAGAATCTGAAACAGGCTCCAAGCTCTGACCTGTCAGCACAGAGCCTGACGTGGGGCTCGAACCCACGAACCGTGAGATCATGACTTAAGCCGAAGTTGGACGCTTAACTGACTGAGCTACCCACACGCTCCTGTAAGACTGCATTTCTGAGTTCAACCTCAGTCAACTTCTACAGGTTCTAATATACATTTTATTTTTTATTCCTTTTTAGTCTACTGCTATATTTTTGATTTACTTGTTTTTTCCCTATTAATTACTATTTTAATATTTACAGGTGATTATTTTTTTTTCCTGTTTAAACTTCTATTTTTTTTTATCATACTGCAGTTGGAGTATGAGTTGGTAATTCCTGGTTTTTAAAATTTACTAAAATTTCCTTCAAAGCTGATTATAAGTTCCATACATTTTCCATAGAGCCTCGATCATAAAGTTGATGCTGTGTTTAATGATGCCACGTTATATATTTATTAATCTCATCTTACTAATTATATTGTTCAAATGCTCCACTTGATTTTTCTAATTCCCGATTTACCACGGACTGCTACAGGCCAAATGCTCCCCCTGAACTGTCTTTACACCATTCTCTTTGAATACAATTACACTTTGCTTAGTGGACCTTTTGCTAGATTATTCGTATTGCTGTATCTTCATCTGTTTATTTAATCATCTACACTGTTAAACACACATGATGTGCCAGATACTTTCCTGCGCTGTGGGGACACGGCAGTGAGTACCCCTGTTCCCCCTGGGCTGTGGGGACGTGGCAGTGAGTACCCCTGTCAAACATAGGGGCAGGAAAATAAGGCAAATAAATAAAACAACAAGTGTTCTGGATGATTTCAGATATACTCTGAAGACGAACCAAGAGCACTGACTGACAGCAAAATAGAGATCTGACAAAATGTTATGCGGCGATCTCCGCGTCATGGGGGATGTGCTGGGGAAGGGGGTTTGGGGAAGGGTTCAGTTTTAAACAGGGCTGTCAGAAAAGGCCTTGATGAAAAGGTGACATTAGCAAAGACTGAAAGTAGAAGAAGGGGCAGACCACATGGCTGTCTACAGGAGGAATAGTAAGTGCAAAGGCCCTGAGGTCAGAGTATGCTTGTCATGTCTGAGAAATAGCAAGGAAGCCAGTGTGGCTGGAGCAGAGATGAAGCTTGGGAGCCATGTTGGGCAGTGTGAACATTTTGGCTCCTAAGCAGCAAGCCATGAAGGCTTCTGAGCAGAAAAGGAACATGCACGGACCTATGTTTCAGAACTGCACTGGCAAATATGATAGCCATTAGCCACCTATGGTTAATTCAGGTTTGTTAAAATTTTAAATTAACTAAAATGAAAGAAAACTGAAACTTCAGGTCATTGGTTGCACTAGCCACACCTCGTGTGTTCAACAGCCACAGGTGCTGTGTGGCTAGTACTGGGCGGCACAGAACTAGAACATTCCCTTCATCACCCAACAGTCTCCTGGGCAGTGCTTTTCAGAAGGGCTCCTCTGGCTATGGTGCTGAAGACTGAGCCGCGAAGCAAGGGTGGCCGCAGAGAGAGCAACGGGGAGGCTACTGAGGACAGATGGTGGCTGCTGGGGCCACAGCGAACGGTGGAAGAGGGGACAGTGGCCTGACTTCAGGTCGATGTTACAGATTAGCCACGAGCATCTGCTGTCACCCGGATTCGCAACTACCCAGTCAGTTCTTCGAATGGCACGAGTGTGTTATGCACCAGCCAGACTCTGCCCGTCACTGCCTCATGACCTGGAGGAACGGTCCGCGCTGGGGGTGGCTGGACGGTACGTGCATCTAGGGTACTCCATATAAAACTGGGAAAGCTTCAGTCCTATCACCTCCCCCCCCCAAAAATAAATAGCTCTCTAGTCCTTGCACAATGGAGGGCCACGTGGGAACTGGAAAGAAACGTCCAAATTTCCCTTAAGCTGACACACAGTATGAGTCATTACCCTTTAATAACTGAGCAATTAACCTTTAAGGTTACAAAGTATCCCTGTAGCAGGTATGGAAAACCTGGGTGAAGTGACCATATCCTCTTACGTGAGTGAGTCCTGAGCAGGAAAAGTCCTTTGTGAACCGCAACAGGCTTCACAGATGCTTGTTACTGTCTAGCTCAGTCAGTAGCAGTGGTGTACGTCACTTACTTATTACTTTACCAAGGTTTCAGACACGACTAGATTTTCTTTTCTATACCTGCAACATGGTACATGCTCCATAAATATTTGTGGAAAGGGGAAAAAATGCATAAACTGGTACTCACTACCACTCAGTTTTATATTCGGAGTACTGCTGAGTTGGCTAAGTCTTCGGGTGGTAAAAATGTTCAAGGTGTTTTGCCTGGGACCTGGTGAACTAATGGATAAGCTACAAAAAAGTCCTTCTACTTGGCCTTCAGGGTGGTTGTGAGAACAGTGGCCACAGACACTACCGCTTCTCCGTTTTCAGCCCTTCGGACATGCTTTGATGAAACACAGAGGACTCCGCAGTAGTGGCCACAGCTAAAATATGCCAGGGCCAAGCAAAGGTGACGTCATCCCAGGGCAGGGAATCAGAAATAGAAGATAAAAACATAGTCTGATCATAACTAGACCCAGGGAAAACTCATAGGATGGAAGTTATAACATTTGGTTGAATTGGAATTATTACCGATACCCTTATCTTAAATTCCATATCTTTGGTGGGACAGGCTGGAGACTAATACAGCACATTATTAATCTGACCATGCCGTTAAACCTCAGTTGCACCGTAGGAACGATCATCGTAAAGAGCATCAGGGTCAGGCTGGTTCACAGAGCTCAGTATGCACCAAGGCAGTAATGTCCCGCATGGAAACATGGGCTATCCTCAGTCCTGTCACAGCAGGGGGCGTTGACAAAAGTAGTCGGTGACAACTGTGATGATTCGAATACTGAAATAGGTTGAAGGTACGTACTACTTTGAGTTCAAAAGGACATGTAATTGTTACCAGGTATTTTAAGTAACTAATTTAGGAAAATTTAGGAAGTTAGAAATTAGTCCCAAATAAAATGCTAAGACCACGATTCTAGCTATCAAGGGGCGCCTGGGTGGCTTAGTCGGTTAAGCGTCCGACTTTCGCTTAGGTCATGATCTCGCGGTTCGCGGGTTCGAGCCCCGCGTCGGGCTCTGTGCTGACTGCCAGCTCAGAGCCTGGAGCCTGTTTCAGTCTGTGACTCCCTCTCTCTCTGACCCTCCCCTGCTCACGCTGTCTCTCTCTTTCTCCTGGAAATAAATAAAACATTAAAAAAAAAAAAAGATTCTAGCTATCAAGTAGGTGAACCAGAAAAGATAAAGTTTTTGACTCATAGAAGAGAGCTCTTGTTCTGTATGTTGAAGCAAATAAGTGTCCATCATTTTAATGTTCATAAATGCAGGGCTTCTAATATTTTTCCTTATATGGGCTTTCTGGTGCTTTCTGCCACTTTCTGGCACTACTCAAAATCATAATACCAAATAATCATTTAAAGTTATAATATTTTATTTTATTAAAATTTTTTTAATGCTTTATTTATTTCTGAGGGAGAGAGAGAGAGAGAGAGAGAGGTAGCGTGAGCAGTGGAGGGTCAGAGAGAGAGGGAGACACAGAATCTGAAACAGGCTCCAGGCTCTGAGCTGTCAGCACAGAGCCTGGTGTGGGGCTTGAACCCACGAACTGTGAGATCATGACCTGAGCCAAAGTCAGACGCTCAACTGACTGAGCCACCCAGGTGCCCCTAAAATTATAATATTTTAATGGTTTAAATGTAGCTCCTGTCCATTTTCATATTTAAAAGTTTTTTTTTAATCTGACGACAACAACAAAAGCCTTTGAAAATACATATAGGATTCAGCCAAGAGTATCATTGATGGTCTGTTTCATTTCTTGTCAGTAGACACCATTAAAAGTTATAAAACTATAACAACTGTTTTCATTTATATCTCTCTCCGATTACCCTGATAGCTGCAATGTCTGATAGAGGTTCAAGATCTGTAAAGCTTGTCACATTACAGAAACATGTCTCCCTAAACGAAATGTGAAATTCCAGTAATTGAAGTGATAAATCTAGTGTTTTTTGCTGGGGTACTTTTGATGAGAACGGCAGTCGTAAATTAGGAAATATTCTGTGCTGTTATATCATGGTAAAAGCCTTTCCATTACCTGTTGTCAGTCACTAGGGGTGGGCAAATAACTCAGCTGTCAATCTAGCTAGAAAACCCGAAGTTCTGTGGATGATCAATAAAGAACATATATATAAACTCTCCATTATTTTCATATAATTTTTTAGACAACTCTATGTTGTTTTCTTTCCCTGAACTGGAGCACATCTCATTTATTCAGAACCAGTTTGGAGATTGGAATATTTCATTGTTCTATTGCTTGTTATATGTCGCCATGTTTTCAAATAGCGTATGAGTATTAGATTCAGTAAGGATAAGCATCGATGCCTGCTGCTGAGGGTAAGTGTACATAGGATACGGACCTAACTGAATTATAATAACTGTTACCTTCATTCCTTTATTGATTTTTTGGCTAAAATATTTATTGCCTTATGTTTTTACTTTAAAGGTCTATTCTTTCGCATTTCTTCAGATCACACAGAAATATTCTAGAAATTATATCCCTTTCACAGGATTCTGAACAAGAGCAAAGCAAAAGAGAAACACTGGTATTCTCTCCCAAATCAGCTCGCCTACAGAATATACAGGGGAAGGAAATACATAGTTTAGTGCTTTAGTTAAAACAATCTGTGTGTCTCAATTCTTGAAACCAGATTAACAGGAGGTATGTTTTTTTTAAGTTACTATGAAATCTCCAACTCACTACTATTGCTGAAGCCTAACACCCATACACTGACTTCCTGTTCATCTGCATAGTCCTGTTCGATTCGTACAAGTTTTAAGGAAAGAAAAACAGCAATAGGGATAAATTATCTTTAAGTTTTACTTTCAGCTTGGATCAAAAAAAAAAAGTAAAAGTACTTGAAATGTCAATGAAAAAGATTAATGGCGACAAAGTAACTCATGTCCCTTCCCCTCAACACATTAAACTTCATTTATCACATATTTTATTTTGGTTGATGGTGTAAAAAATGGTCAAAAGAAAAAGAATCTGACTACTTAAGAGGGTAAGTGGCAAGATTAGAGGAATCATTTATCTGGAAGGAAAGCCCTGATTTGGTTAAGAATGTGCAGTTGTGCGCATCTTTATTGAAAGCAAACTCAGAGTTACTTGGAGGAAGATGAAACGACAAGAAAGAAAGAAGAAAATGGCTTGACCTTTGAGAAAGTAGTAGGGATGACTTCCATTGGAAGAAATTAAAATGGCGCGTGTGGTGTCAGCCAGTGGCAGGAAAAAGGACAACAGCCATCTGAGAACGAAGGCGCACTAACGGATTCTGTGTGTCTGGAGGAGTCACATTGGTGACCAGGCACTCAACTGACACAAGAAGACTGTCATTTCTTAATTCCCCTAAATCCCAAAGTAAAAACCTTACCTACAGTCTTTAGAAAATGTAAACCTTTAGATGCCCGAGTAAGGGGAGACCCGTGAACAGACGGATTTTCTAAGCTTGCTCTGCCTCCCCCACCCCTTGCCTACGTGTTCACTGAGCTGGGACCAGGCACCCAATATGCACAGTACACTCATCTGGTAGCAGTTACACACAGTTCAAGGCTTT
>JAESUZ010000467.1:0-10928 GCA_017311185.1 Proteles cristata cristata | reverse complement strand
TCTCTCTCTCTCTCTCCTAGAAATAAATAAAACATTAAAAAAAATAAAATTAAATAAATCACAAGTAATTAAATGCAGCAGTCCCCAGTCTTTGTGACAACCACAGCGCCTCCACATAGTTCCAAATTATCTCCTTGAGGACCTCTGAACTATGGGATTTACATCTTTCACCATCTTCTATTTATAAAACCATAATTAGTTATTTTACAGTAGATCAGATCCTCACTGCAGACTTAAAATGTATTATAATGCTACTTAAATGTATAGAAACAAAACTAGGTACAAACTCATTCTGATAGCTCTTAGGGTACTATCAAACAAGATAAAATTTGTAGTTAAATGACTATAAAATCATATGATCTGTGGAACCAAGGCCACTGCACAAAACATGTACAACACTGCTGACTGCCATGGACCCCACATCTCTGGGCTTTAGAATACCTGTAATACCAAGGACTGTATGAGGCCTCAGTTTCTCATCATTTCTCTACTGTCAAGCCATTTTCAACTCCTACTTTGTACAACGTACCATGGCATAGTTAGCCTTTATCTGGTGCCAAAGAATCATTTAGGTATAAAGCCCATACCTACTCTTTCCTCACTAGGTCAAGGCTAAGTGGTGCCAACACAACTATAAAACTAAATGCAGGCAATGATAGCATGTGGCAATATTCAATTAAAAGATGGTTAATCAGGAAATCCAGAAGGGTGTAAAGTACAAAATATTTACGGATTTGCTCTCTTCATTAGTGGAGTTTTTCTAAGTGATTGTCAACTCTGTCATTTGTTCCATGGATACGCAGCAGGAAATAGAAATTAGTTCTTTGCAGAGATAGATATATTCCAATTTCAAGAAAAATAAATATTAAAAACGCAAATGAATTCTTCTGATAGGGCACATTCTACCTTAAGTTTTGCATTGTCATGTGTAGCACCCTTTGTCTCTGCATATACACTTGACCCTTGAGCAACACGGGTTTGAACAGTGTAAGTCCACTTATTTTTTTCTATATAGCACAGTACTATAAATGTATTTTCTCTTCCTTATGATTTTATTAACAGTTCTTTCTCTAGCTTACATTATCGTAGGAATACAGTATATAATACAGATAATGGACAAAATATGTATTAGTTGACTCTTCTTGGTAAGGCTTCCCATCAATAGTAGGCTATTAGTAGTTAAGTTTGGAGGGAGTCTAAAGTTTTACCTGGATCTTTGATTACGTAGGGGGTCAGCACTCCTAATCCCTGTATTGTTCAAGGGTCAATATATACTTAAATTCTTGCTGACAGCAATGCACACAAACTTGGGCTTATGTAAAGTGGCACAGTCTCCTTGCATACAGACAGATCTTATCCCCACCTTGTTCCTGTCTAAAGGATTTCGGTCAGCAGCAGCATTCTTGACTCTGGAAGAGTTTAGAAACTAAACGGGCTTAGCACATTTTATATATCATCGTTTGAGACTACAGTTTGTGTTTTATTTCCATGGATGAGTGCGCACTTCCCAAGGCATATTCCGCAGAATCCTAGTTTTGAATACGAATTGGTATTTGCAATATTGTGACTTATGAGAAATATATTTTGGTCATCTGAATGACCAAATATCTATTATATCTTTTTGGCCTTTCTCCATGGCTCTCAGCTCCCAGCTCCTCAAACTCTTGGAATTTCCTGAACATTAAGGACAATGGGAACACCCTGTTATAATATTTGGCATCTTATTCTCAGTTCCTGAAATTGCATCAGACCATGAAGGTCTTGTTATTCATAACAAGCTCCTTTCTACCATGACTGGGTTTATGTTAATGAGGGGACTTTCGGAAAGCTTCTAAGATGAGGGCTGGGTGCCAGGAGAACCAATCATGAATACAGAGGGCTGGAATTGTCCCACCTCCTGATTTCTAGGGAGGGGAAAGGGGCTGGTGATTAAATCAATCATCAATGTCCAGTGATTTAATCAGCCATACCTATGTAATGAAGCCTCCATAAAAACCCGAAGGGACAGGGTTCTTGAGAGCTTATGGGTTGGGTTGGTAAACATGTAGAGGTGCTAGGAGACTGACACCCCTTCCTCCATGCCTTGTCCTATGCATTTCTTCCATCTGGCTGCTCCTGAGTTATATGCTTTTATAATCAACCAGTGTTCTAATAACTAAAATCTCTCTGAGTTTTGTGACATGATCTAGCAAATTAATCAAACCCAAGGAAGGAGGTGGTTACAGGAACCTCTGATTTCTAGCTGGTTGGTCAAAAGCACAAATGATAACCTGGCCTTTTGACTAGTGTATGAAGGGATGGGGCAGTCTTGCAGAACTAATTCCTTTACCTATGGCATAAGATGCTATCTCTGGGCCGATAGTGTCAGAATTGAGCTAAATTGTAGGATACTCAGTTGTGTCAGATTCCTTGTTGAATGTGTGGGGAAACCTCTGCACAGTAAAATTAGTGACTAGAACCCCCTTTTTAGTGTTCTCATGAAAAAAAAAGAAGTTCTTTCACTTAAACTGTGTTAAGAAATGCAACTAAGCCTTTCATTGCAGGACTTTAGAGATTTTGATGTGCTAAAATATATTGTGCATTGTCAAGAGGAAGATGGAGTATTCCAAATTTGACCATACTTTAAGAATACTTCTATCCTGGGGCACCTGGGTGGCTCAGTTGGTTAAGCGTCCAGCTTCATCTCAGGTCATGATCTCACGTTTGGTGGGTTTGAGCCCCGCATCGGGCTCTGTGTTGACAGCTAGCTCGGAGCCTGGAGCCTGCTTCAGAGTCTGTGTCTCCCTCTCCCTCTGACCCTCCCCTGCTCACGCTTTCTCTCTCTCTTTCTCAGAAATAAATAGAACATTAAAAAACTGAAAAAAGAATACTTCTATTTATCATAAAATCTTCAAATGTGATTCTAAAGCAATGTTACTGTAGCTTGCAAAATCTCAAGTAGTCTAGCAAAGCAAGAAATGGTCTTGGAGATACTTTTGCCTCCACTCTTGGTTAGCTTATGATCTGGAGCAAGCAGCTTAACTTCAAGCCTCATTTTCTACTTCTGAAAACATGGATCATAACTGGAATTATCTAATGGAACTGTTAAGCATATCAAATATGTTTCACACAAAGAGCTAGCAATCACTGCTAACTACTCCTTTTTTGAGCAACTATTATTTCTCATAGGTAATTTGATTGCCTGCCTTTCTCATTACCGCAGTATTAATTCATTGACTTATATCTGTAATTGCTGAAGGTTAACCAACAATGATTATGAAAGAATTCACTCACTCAATATTTATTGAAAATCTATGCATTAGTTACTGTTAAATTTGAAAACAGATAAGTGTGACACAACGTTCCTTTCCTTGAGATATTCACAACTTTATGGGGAACAGCAATGGAAACAAAGCAGAATACAGTGTCACAGCACAAAATTCCATTATTTATAATGTGTCTATTACTACTTCCCTAGGAGATCTACAATCTGGGAGGAAGAAGAGGCAGATACGGCTTCTTGGAGGACACTGATAGTAGACTTTGAATTTCAGAGATGATTCACAATGTTGGGGGATAAAAAAAAAAATGGGATAGGCTTAGGAAACAGCAGATAGGCTTGAGACAGCATTGTGTGTCCTGGATATTTTTGTTTATATATAAACTATAGCACAAAGTATGAAGAGGACAGTGGTTGATGGCACTGCAGAAAGCACCATCCTTGTATAAATGCATGCAATGTCTTTAAAATGTTGCCTTGCTTTGCATTTCATTCTATAATTTCATTCTCAATTGGGGACTCTAATTCATACAACTCCTCTAAGTTATCATCAGGAAAGCTAACTTATTGAGTACTTACTGTGTGCCACGGAGCATCCTAAGAACTCCACATTTGAGAACTTGTTCATTTTCACACCTCTGTGTGTGAAACCCCCTAACACCACTTTACAAATAAGACACTGGTAACGCCACTTTACAAATAAGAAAATGAAGCCAGGAAGCTGTTAAATGGCTTGTGCAGGGTCATGAAGCTAGTCCATGACTGAGTTAAGATGGGCTCCAGAGCCTGTGTTTTTATCTTCATGGATTCTCTCTCCTGCTCCTTTGTGTCATTCTTCACTCTGCCTATTCTTTCTAGCAGAAGGGGACATGTTGACTTTTTCATAATGTCTCTCCATCTTTTGCCTGTTTTTATATAGAAACTATTCCAACGTGTAATTACTTTTCTGCTTTCTTATTGGCTTTTATAGCCCCTCCCCCCAACAAGTAAGGTTCTTGCCCAGAGTACACTATTGAACTCCAAGTCTTAGTATAGTACACAATATAAAGTATTTAATAAACACAGTAAAGGAATTTACAAATCAAAACTACACTGAGATACCACCTCACAGCAGTCAGAGTGGCTAAAAAGAGCAAATCAGAGAACTCTAGATGCTGGAGAAGATGTGGAGAAATGGGCACCCTCCTACACTGTTGGTGGGAATGTCAACTGGTGCAGCCCCTCTGGAAAACAGTGTGGAGGTTCCTCCAAAAATTAACAATAGAACTCCCCTAGGACCCAGCAATAGCACTGCTAGGAATTTACCCAAGGGATACAGGAGTGCTGATGCCTAGGGGCACATACACCCCAATGTTCATAGCAGCACTCTCAACAATAGCCAAAACATGTAAAGAGCCTAAGTGTCCATCAACGGACGAATGGATCAAGAAGATGTGGTTTATCTATACGATGGAATACTACATGGGAATGAGAAAGAATGAAACCTGGCCATGTGTAGCAACCTGGATGGACCTTGAGGGTAGTATGCTGAGTGAATTAAGTCAGGCAGAGAAGGAAAGATACCATATGTTTGCATGTATAGGAGGATTAGGAGGAACTTAACGGAGGACCATGGGGGAGAAGGAGGGGGAAATGGTGGGGAGAGGGAGGAGGTAAACCATGAGAGACTCTTGAAGGCTGAGAACCAACTGAGCACTGATGGGTGTGGGCGGGGCGTGGAGATGGGCCTGGAGGAGGGCACTTGTGGGGATGAGCACTGGGTGTTATATGGAAACCAACTTGACAAACTTTGTAAACTGAAATAAAAAAAGGAATTTCCACTTTAAAAAGAAAATTGTGCAGGAGAGAAGTTGTGCTTCTTGCCTAGAAGTTTATGATTCAGGAGTGCTACAGGTATAATTTGAATGCATTTTATTTCAAGTGCCTGTTCTATTCTAACAGATATCTGCTCCATGGATTTTTAGGAAAATATTTTTATTAAATAAACTGCTAAGGGTTCATATGATCAATACTCTGCAAACTCTAATCCTGTTCCAAATTAAAACTGGTATCACAGGTGACTGCATGAATTATTCTTGCTCTCCCTTTGTTATTAAACAAGTCTCCATTCCCTTAGCTACAGTTTTCTGTTCCATAATATAGAGGGTTTAACCTAGCAGCTCTTCCGCCAAATCCTGCAGATATACTCTAACCAACATAGTCTTTTAAAGGACTGAATTTCAAGGTCTTCAAGTTGAGGATGCATATATGATCCAATAGAGGTTAGGCTCTTCCCTACTACCTTATACCTTATACCTGATTCCTTGACACATTTATTTTACAGAAGATCAACAGAAATGCTGGCAACAAAGCAAGATGAACTAGTTCTGGGTCTCTCATATTGTGGATGGAAATGCAAGTTGCACTACTGTTTGAGAAACCAATCTAGCATCATCTTTTAAATAAAAATACACCTAGACTCTTTGAGCCTGTGATCCTCAATAATCTGGTGAAGTGGTCATTTTAAAAGTTAGCTTCCAGCAAATTGATTTGATTAATTGGCCTCCTTCCAGCATTCAGTAAATGTTAGGTATAGTTTTCATTTGAATTTTTAATTACTGGTTGTGGTGAATGCTGTGGTACACTGCCTAGATACCCCTTCAGGACCAAGGCACTTATTTTCCCAGCTGCCAGCACTGTTGGCTGCTGATGGCTCACAGCTGCAATCTACTATGAGAATTGCCCTTGGCCTAAAAGTTGCCTCCCTCAAGGTTATGTATCTTGCCCAAGGGCAGCCAGCATCTAATGACTGGCTGGTTCAGGATTATGGAGGCCCAGGCATTTAGCCTCAATCCTGGAAAACTCTAAAGGGCCATCCCAGCTCCAGAGCTTCTTGTGGGATCAGATGAAGAATTTGTTGCAACTACATCGCCATTCACCTTCTCCCTCTGTTCAATCCAACCCCCACCATTCCCTTCCTCCCTCGCAGGTGTTATTTCCCACTGCACTCCCCATTCAGCCTCCTAAATGCAGATTTTCCTCTTAAGAGTCTGTTTCTCAGAAACCCAATCTAACACACTATTGATGTTGAATAACATTTTTAAAGAAAAACAAATCTTTACATGTTTTGCAAATTGCAAAAGTAATACATCCTTTTATCTGGTGAAAAATATAAACTGCCATTCACACTATCCAACAGAAATAAGTGTTTTAGTTCCTAAATAAATACACAAAACAGTTTACTATAGCTTTGCTCATGAGATGACAAAGCTGGGAATGACTTTCCACTCTCCAAATAAGGGAAATAACTAAATGAGTTAACATGCACTAATACCAGAGACCATTACGCAGTAGTTTTAAAAATTGTGAATTGGAGCAACGCTAGTTTACTTGGTAGGATGTTTTGTGGTTTTGAAGAGTAAGAAGAACAAAGATGCCAAGAAACATGTTATATATGATCCCATGTTTAAAACGCAGATTAAAAATAAACTATATACTTGAGTGTTAAGTGTATGTACAAGTATATGTGTGTGAATACTTATATGAATGCAGAGAAAAGTGGAGCATTAATGTGGGTTTTGGAGTGTGAATATATAGATGTACTATGTTGTTTCACATGTTGCAAAGAGCACATTCCATTTGCAATTTGAGAAAAAAAGTGATGGAGACAAATTTTAATTAAAATGAAGTTTAGATTGAAGAGAGGAAGATGGTACCAGAGTAGAAATATCCTAGGGTCATCTCATCACAGGAACACAACTAGGTAACTATCAAATCATCCTAAATATCCCAGTAATTGACCTAAAGACTGACAGAACAAACTGCACAACTAAAGAGAGAAAAGAGGCCGCATCAAAGAAGGTAGGAAGAATGGAGATGTGGTTTAATGGAGGAATTGATCGTGTGTGCTGTGGAAGGGAAGGGTTTGAGGAGAGGGCCTGAAGGTGAAACACACAGGGGAACTCACGAGGAGAACATTTCCCAAAAGCCATTGGCCTGAAAAATGAATGGGGTTGAATTTCAGGAGTTCTTGCAACAAGTTGGGCTTAAAAACTTGCAGTTTTAAAGGTCAGCAGGCTTGGCTGAGAGACAGCCCATAGGACACTGTGCTGCTCCTGCAGAGAAGGCAGGGAAACAACCCATGGCAGACATTGTGCAAAGAGTCATCAGAAGAGCACGTGGATTGGTGGAGAAATTGATCATGGGTGCTGTGGCTGGGAGGGTATTATGCCCAACGCAGGGGCACAGAGTTGGGAGATTGTTTGGTCTTCTCAGAGCACATCCCTGAGAGGCAGCGTTCACAGCGATGCTTCCCTGGGAACAAAGGAGTTGGCTGGTGCCATTTCTCTCCTCCCCACCCCCTAGTCACACCACACACACAATCATCTACAGGAAGCAGTTAAGCACAGAGATTGGCTACCTATCTTGCTTACATGAAACCCCCTTTCTCCCTGTGCTCTGATGGGACTGCCCTTCTCAGTCACAGGGACCTCAGTCCCAGCATGGTAGGCCTCTCCTACAGAAGAACAGCACAAACTCCTGCACACACCGCATCTCCAGACAGAGTTCTGGAGGGCCTCAGTCCTGGTGGAGGTGGTGACAGGTCCTATTTCACAACCAGACCAGAGAATACCTACTCAAACTTTCCAATTCAGGCCAAGAACCAAATGGTGACCACAGCAGAAAAGGAGAGCTTATGCAGATGACTAGCCTGAAAGAGCAGCCAGGTCGCAATAGCAGAGCACACGAAACACACACTTGAGACACTCTCTGAAGTCCCAGTCCCTGGGTACTACATGATCTCTTCTTCATAAGGCCATTACTTTCAGGAGCAGGAGACATAATTGGATTTTCTAACACAGAAAAGGCAGCAGAGACTTAGACTAAATGGGAAGATGGAAGAATTTATCCCAAATGAAAGAACACTATAAAGCCATGGCCAGAGAGATGATCAAAATAGATATAAGTAACATGCCTGTTGGAAAATTTAAAGCAACAATCATAAGGATACTCACTGGGCTTAAGAAAAGTAGAGAAGACATAAATGGGACTCTTACCACGGAGATATAAGTTTAGAAAGAAGCAATCAGAGATGAATGCAATAAATGAGAATGGAAACAGGCTTGGTGCAATTAGCAGCAGGCTGGAAGAAGCACGGAAATGAGTTAGTGGCCTAGAAGAGAAAATACTGGAAAATAGGGGTGACTGGGTGGCTCAGTCAGTTGGGTGTCCAACTTTGTCTCAGGTCATGATCTCACGGTTCGTGGGTTTGAGCCCTGCATCGGGTTCTGTGCTGATGGCTCAGAGCCTGGAGCCTGATTCAGATTCTGTGTCTCCCTCTTTATTTGACCCTCCCCTGCTCATGCTGTCTCTTTCTCTCTCTCTCTCTCAAAAATAAATAAAACATTTAAAAACTTAAAAAAAATAATGGAAAAAAATGAAGCTGAACAAAAGAGGGAAAGAATAACTATGGAATATGAGAATACACTTCAGGAACTCAGTGACTCCATCAAACATAATACCTTTCATATTATAGGAGTCCCAGAAGAGAGAGAGAAAAGGAAGAAGAAAAGTTATTTCAATAAATAATAGCAGAAAAAATATCACTAATCTACGGAAGGAAACAGACACCCAGAATCAGGAGGCACAGAAAACTCCCATCAAAATCAACAAAAGTAGGCCAATACCAAGACATATTATAATTAAAATTGCAAAATATAGTGATAGAGAAAAAAATGCTAAAAGCAGCAAGACAAAAGAAGTCCTTAATTTACAAGGGGAGTCCCACAAGGCTAACGGAGATTTCTCAAAGGAAACTTGGCAGGCCAGAAGGGAGTGGCATGATATATTCAAAGTGCTGAATGGGAAAAATCTGCAGCCAAGAATACTCTATTATCTAGCAAGCCTATCATTCAGGATAGAAGAGATAAAGAGTTACACAGACAAACTGAAGGAATTTGTGACCACTAAACGAGCCCTGCAAGCAATAGTAAAGGAGGCTCTGAGTGCAAAGGAGAGAGCAAAAGCGACAAAGATAAAGGATCAGAGGAAATCTGCAGAAACAACAAAAAACGAGCAATAAAATGGCAATAAATACATGTCTACCAATAATTACTTTGAATGTAAAAGGACTAAAAGCTCCAATCAAAAGATATAGGGTGTCAGATGGGAAAAAATATATAAGACCCATCTCTATGCTGCCCATAAGAGATACATTTCACACCTAAAGAAACCTGCAAATTAAAAGTGAGGGGATGAAGAAATATTTATCATAGAAATGGATGTGAAAAGAAAGCTGGAATAGCAATACCTATATCAGACAAAATGGACTTTAAAACAAAGACGGTAGGGCTGCCTGGATGGCTTAGTCAGTTAAGTGTCCAACTTCAGCTCAGATCATGATCTCACAGTTCCTGGATTTGAGCCTCGCATCGGGCTCTGTGCTGATAGCTCAGAGCCTGGAGCCTGCTTTGGATTCTGTGTCTCATCTCTCTGACCCTCCTCAGCTCGTGCTCTGTCTTACTCTGTCTCTCAAAAATAAATATTTTTAAAAAATTTAAACAAAGACTGTAATAAGAGACAAGGAAAGGCACTATATATTAATACAGGGGACAATCCAACAAGATAGAAAATTATAAGTATTTATGTACCAAACATGTAAGCACCCAAATATGTAAAACAACAACAAACATAAAGGAACTAATAGATAATACCATAATAGTTGAGGACATGAATACCCCACTTACATCAATATACAGATCATCTAAACAGAAAGAATATCAAAAAGGAAACAATGGCTTTGTATGAGAAACCGGACCACATGGACTTAACAAATATGTTCATAACATTCCGTCCTAAAACAGCAGGATATACATTCTTTTCAAATGGACACAGAACATTCTCCACAATAGAGCACATATCAGTTCACCACTCAGGCCTCAAGAAATACCTAAGGACTGGAAGCATACCATGGGCCTTTTCTGACCACAATGCTATGAAACTAGAAGTAACCCACAAGAAAAAAAAATTGGGAATACCAAAAATATATGGAAGTTAAATAACATATCCTAAAGAATGAACGGGTCAGCCAGGAAATCAAAGAATAAAAAACTACATGGGAACAAATGAAAATGAAAACACAATTGTCCAAAACCTTTGGGATGCAGTCAAGCAGTCCTAGATAGAAGTCTATATCAGTACAGGCTTACCTCCAGAAGCTAGAAAAATCTCAGGTAAACAACCTAATTTCACCTAAAGGAACTAGACAAATAACAAGGAATGAAGGCTAAAGCTGGCAGAAGGAAGGAAATAATAATGATTAGAGTAGAAATAAAGGATATAGAAACTAAAAAAGCAATAGAACATATCAATGAAACCAGCAGCTGGTTCTTTGAGAAAAATAATAAAATTGATAACCCCCTAGCTAGACTTATCAAAAATAAAAGAGTACTGAAGTAAATAAAAATCACAAAGGAGAGAGGAGAAATAACAAACACCACAGAAATACAATTTTAAGAGAATGTTATGAAAAACCATATGCCAACAAACTGCACAACCTGGACGAAATGGATGGATTCTTAGAACTACTAACACTGAAACAGGAAGAAATAGAAAACTTGAACAAACCGATAACCAGCAGAGATATTGCATCTTTCTTTACAGAAAGAAAAATTAAGGAATCAATCCCAGT
>JAESUZ010000466.1:0-27592 GCA_017311185.1 Proteles cristata cristata | reverse complement strand
AGGGAGCCCGGGCCCTGCCCGAGGTCCAGCCACCCGTCGGGGGTCCCCAGGCGCGCCCTCTACTCGAGTAGCCTCCCCGCCTCCGCCCAACTCTCCGCCGAACCCGAGGGGAGCTGGACCCCAAGAAGTTCGTGCGCCCTCCACACGCCCGCCCCCCGACCCTGCGCCCGCTTACCTGTCGCGGTGGCAGCCAACCTCCGGGTTGACGCTCAGCGGCTGCGGGGACGGGTCGGGGGGCGGGGCAGTTGGCGACGACGGCGGCGGCGCGGAGAGCGCATGCGCGGAAGCGCGGGTGGGGGGCGGGCGCCGGCGGAGGCGGGAGCCCAGGCGGGGCCTCGCCAGCCCTGCCCCATCGCGTCTCCCGGGCCGAGCCCCGCAATTCCCCGCGCCGCCGTCCACCGCATCGTCCACGCCGCGCAGCCATGGCCGCTCCGCCTCCCGCGGGCATAAGGCGGGGACCCTGGCCGGCACCGCCGAGCCCTCGGCAGGGCGGCCAAGTAAGTACCCGCACCAGCTGACCCGGATCGTCGCGGCACAGCAGGAGCTGCTGGCGCACCGGCGGCGGCGCATGGAGGGGCCGGAACGCCAGGGGGCGCAGCTGAGCCGCGAGGACGCCGTCCCGCTGTAGCCGCACCGGGGACGCCTGGACTGGAGCGCTCGCCGCCCGCCCCCAGACCCGTCCCCGCCGCCGCTGAGCGTCACCCCGGAGGTCGGCTGCCACCGCGACAGGTAAGCGGGCGCAGGGTCGGGGGGCGGGCGTGTGGAGGGCGCACGAACTTCTTGGGGTCCAGAGCTCCCCTCGGGTTGGGCGGAGAGTTGGGCGGAGGCGGGGAGGCTACTCGAGTAGAGGGCGCGCCTGGGGACCCCCGACGGGTGGCTGGACCTCGGGCAGGGCCCGGGCTCCCTAGGAAAGGGGTCCTGGGGCGCTGCCTGAAACAGACCTCTTCCTCCCCACGTGTGAGCTGGCGGGCGGCCTGTGCTCCGGGCTGAATGGAAGAGCCCTCCACCGGGGGCTGCGCCTCTGGGGCCTGGGGGCTGGGCCCTCCCCGGCCACGCCGCAGGCTGAGCGAGACCCACGCTGGGGCCTCGGGTATTTTCCACTGGTGGAGGCGCCGTCTCGGGCAGTGGCCTACGTGTGGTCTCGGGCGCACGGGGAGGTCGAGGGCCGTGGGGTTGGGATGCAGCGCGGTCACTGCTCATGTCCCGTTTGCCACGTGCGGTTTGAGAATGAAAATTGCGACGTGATGCGCGCGCAAGCCTGGGTTTGGAGACGGGCCCTGTCCCGAAGAGCTGGGCGAGTTTCCTCATCTGGAAAGGGGGCCACCGATCGAGACCGGGGCTGCCCCCGTGGGACAGAGCCAGGGGGTCCAGCAGGGCCGGAGCGGTCCACAGCCACTGCCGCCTGGGAACCTGGGGGAGGAACGGTATAAGGGGCCTTAGAGGCGAGAAGCAGGTGAGGATGGGGTGTCTGAGCTGCACAGCTGCCCCCAGTATCTGCTTTCCCTCTTGTTCTTTACCGTCGAAACTTCCGTTGTGCGTGTGTAGTCGTTTTGTTTTATTTTCTTCTTGATTCTTTTATTTATTTCTGAGAGGGAGAGACAGCGTGAGCAGGGGAGGGTCAGAGAGAGAGGGAGACACAGAATCCAAAGCAGGCTCCAGGCTCTGAGCTGTCAGCACAGCGCGACGTGGGGCTCAAACCACAAACGGTGAGATCGTGACCTGAGCCCAAGTCAGACACTTAACGGATTGAGCCAAACAGGCGCGCCAGCGTTTTGCTTTTAACATAGCCACGAGGCCGATCAGAATCCAGACTGCATTTCTGAGCCTCCCTGGTACTTACAGTTGGAAGCGTAAAGTGTGGTGTCTTTAAAAGGAAAGAGTGGGTCTTTTGCACCTTCCTCCTTCCTGTTGGCTGAAATAAGAATGTGATGGCTGGTGCTTAGGCAGCCCTTCTGGATTGTGAGGGCAAGGGTCCCACCACAGGGATGCAGTGAGCCGAGGGAGCCTGAGCCCCTGATAACGAGGGGGACCCGCGGGCACAGCCTGGCCTGCCTGCCTGAGGCTCTCACATGAGAGGACAGAACCATGTGTGTCGGCCCATGTTAGTCCGTTGGGTTTTGGCCTCTCTTCATCACTCCTTCCCATGAGGTTGGTTTTACAGCTGTGATTTGAAGATGTTTGACCACATCTCTGGGAGCCCGAAGCTTCAGAGTCTGAGTCATGGGGAATGGAGGTGGGTCCCCCGGGGACCCTAGTGTTAGGGTAGTTGCTAAATTTAATCTTATTCAGGGGATGAAGGCCATTACTTCATACAGTATGAGTCACTGAGGCAGAGGATGTGCTGATGCCCGCGCCCCCTGACGCTAGTGGGTGGTGGCACCCAGTGCAAGTGATGGGGGCCGGCGGGGTTCTCTGAGGGGAAGACTTGGTGGGTTAGCCGGGTAGCCGCTGCCCAGGCCAAGAGGGGCAAGAAGACAGAGCTTCTGGAAAGGGGGAAGGTGGGCAGATGGACAGGCCTTCTGAGAGGAGGAGGGGCCGTACCGCCGCCTGCTGGGGGAGAAGCAGAGGGACTGACAGATCTTGGTGGGTGTGTGGGGTTTAGAAACAGAGACAGAGGGACAGAGGGAGACCCAGGGAGAGGCGGCGACTGAGTGCTGTGTTGGCATCCACAGGTCTGAGACCGTCCTTCTCGTGCAGCCTTCCTTTCTTCCCACACGTGTTGAATTAGTCATTGATTTATTCATTCATTCCTTCACTTAGCCAGCACTTGCCTGGCCTCCTAAGTTGCAGCGCCCAGGGGGATGCCCCCTGGTGTGAGGGAGAGGGGAGGGGGGAGGTGGAGGGCGCTGTGCAGCCACCAGAACATGCCTCTGAGCTCCTCCTGGAGGTCCTTTGGGCCTGAAGATCTGAGATTAATTAGAATGCTTGTAAGAGTTGGGGTAAAAATGGGACTGAGTCACAGGTGCAGGAGTGTGGACGGGGGGAGGGGGTGCATTTGCACCGTCAGCTCCCAGCCGCACCCCTTCCCTGTGCCCCGGGTCTGCCCCACCACCTCTGCCTCTCTCCTGGTCCTTACACAGCAAACCAGAGGCTGTCCAGGGGCAGGGAGGAGACTTCCTGGCTTTAAAACCAATTTCAGTTTTAGAAGAGGAGTTGTGACAGGCCGTAGGGAGGTGTGTTGGGGCACAAAGCCTGAACCCTGAGAGCAGAGGAGGGTGCGGCCTCAGCTGCAGGCATAGGGGATGTCCAGTTTGCAGCCTGGCCTCCTGGGGTCCCCCTGGTGTGCCGGACAAGCGCCTGGTTTAGAGGCAAGGCTCAGTGTTGGCGCTGTTTTTATCCACTCCAGCAAATATTTTGATCTCGGTGATGCTGCACGAAGACGAGTTGTGCTGGCTCCTGCACGCCGGCCTCCGGGGTTGACAGACTGGGGGCACGGACTGAATTCAGGGGAGGGCTAGAAGGACCTCCCCGTCCACACCCAAACACAGGCAGGCAGAGAACTCGGCCAGAGTCGCCAGCTTGTGTGTGCCAAGCCTGGGGTTCTTGTCTCTCTGTCCTGAGTGAGAAGGTGGGGGTGGGGTGCTGGCCGGAACCCCATTAGCTGAGCACTTCCTATGTGCCAGGAACTTTTCTTGTCCAGAGGAGTGTTGTTTGTTTTAAATATTGTTTTGTGTTTTTAAATGTTTACTTCTTTATTTTGAGAGAGTGAGAAGGTGCTGGGGAGGGGCAGAAGGAGAGGGACAGAGAGAGAGAGAGAGAGAGAGGGAGAGAGAGAGAGAGAGGGAGAGAGAGAGGGGGAGAGAGAGAGAGGGATAGAGAGAGAGAGAGAGGGAGAGAGAGAAGACAATCCCAAGCAGGCTCCACACCATCAGTGCAGAGACCAATGTAGGGCTTAGTCTCACAAAGTGTGAGATCATGACCCGAACCCCAGTTAAAACAGTGGGATGCTTAACCCACTTAACTAACCAATAGCTGCCCAGGGACCCCTAGTTTTAAAAGCTATGGCCACTACAGATTACAGAAAACTTCTCTTTTGTAACCATTTTTCGGTGTCCCATTCAGTGGCATTAAGTACGCACACAGCGTTGTACAGCCATCCTCACCAGAGGTCTCCAGAACTCCTTCCATTTGTAAAACTAAAACTCTACGTCCATTAATCACGAGCTCCCCACTCCTCCTTCCCTGGCACCCCTACCCTACTTTTATGTCTCTACGTGCCGGGAGCCTCACTGGCCACCCTGGATGGCAGTCACAGCAAGGAGATGGTAGTGTTTGCACAGCTCCAGCCATGTGAAATGAAAACTGGTATCTCCTTCTGCTACTACTGGCTCATGTTGGATATAAGCCTGCTGGTATTGACCAGGCCTCACAATATTCTATATGACACCCATATTCTGAATACAGATACCTCCTAAGGTAAAGCATATTCCTGCCTTTAGGTAAGAGATTTTAGACGAAAGCTCTGTGGGCGATTGTCAAAAGGCTCTTTTATGGGCCTTGCAGTTCCCAGACTGAGGGGGTTAAGAACACAAGAATTACAACTGAGCCTGGCCCTGAGATAAAGGGCCTATTTTGGGGTTAAGGGCAGAACACAGTTACTACTTGTATCTTTGCTAATTGGTGAAGCATAGCAGTCCCTTCTTCAAGGCTACATTCCACAAACACCCTCTCTTCCACTGGCAGCTCGGATGAGGATAGAGAAGAGTAGCTAAAACAGAAACCCAGGTGCAAAGACTGACACATTTAGGGCCCCCAGGTTAGTTTCCACAAACAAACCAATTCAGAAACATTGATCCTGTTGAGAGCCAGACAGAAGGACTCCTAGGTGATCTATGTACAATGTATCCTGTATGTTCTCTTGTTTTTCACTAAGAGCATCCTGGTATTTCCTTGGTCGTAAATTCACTATGACTGGGATAATTCTGCACTTGATATCACAAAAGGCCTCTCCTTGTAAGAAATTCCTTTTCTCTGACCTCATATTATTGTTGAACCTTTATAAATAAAGACCCCAAAACCAACAGGACAGAGATGCCTGCCAGGTGATCAGAAAGAATCTCGGGGCTCTCTCTCTCTCTCTCGCCGACACAGTCCATCCTTCAGGGACCCCTGGACCTGCTGGAGCCCGCTCGGCCTCCGACAGTTTAAAAAAAACATTAGGTGGGGCGCCTGGGTGGCTTAGTCGCTTAAGGGTCCGAGTTTTGCTTAGGTCATGATCTCGCGGTTTGTGGGTTCGGGCCCCGCGTCAGGCTCTGTGCTGACTGCCAGCTCAGAGCCTGGAGCCTGTTTCGGTCTGTGACTCCCTCTCTCTCTCTGACCCTCCCCTGCTCATGCTGTCTCTCTCTCTCTGTCTCCTAGAAATAAATAAAAACATTTAAAAAAATGAGGTTTATTTATTATGAGGACAGAGCACAAGGAGGGGAGGGGCAGAGAGAGAGAGAGAGAGAGAGGGAGAGACAGAATCCCAAGCAGGCTCTGCAGGATGGGCTCAGAGCCTGTTGCTTGAACTCACGAACTGTGAGATCATGACCTGAGCCGAGGTCAGGAGTCAGATCTTAACTGACTGCGCCACCTGGGCAGAGATCTCTTTGGAGATTTTACTAAGGGCAGTAGATGCCAGCCACCAGCATACCTTCCCCCTGTTTCATCACACACGGCGTCCCCTCAGCCTGGCACAGCCGTCGTCCTACGGGAACACACTATTCATGGAGCACTGCTGACTGAACACACGTTTACCCCACATCTGCCGGGCACCATTGCTACAGTGGCAAGCACTGGAATTTACCCAGGGGCGCCAAGGACTCATTGCTAGTAAACTGGGAGCCGGAGGGGTCACAAGCATTATTTAGGCCAGGCAAAGGGCAGCAGTCAGGGGGGAACTCCCTGTGCAAAGGCCCTGAGGTGGTCAGTTTGAGGCACTCCGATCCGTCCACCTGAGTTCAGGATGAGGACAGGGGCCATCCTGCCAAACCCTGCCCTGCCCACCCCAGCATCCTTCCTGGGCTGACTTTGTAGTTGGGGACCTTGAGTCTGAATGCTGCTGTGTCCCTGCTCATAGCTGTGTGACCTGGGGCCGTGGCTTCTGCTCATGATGCCTCAGGTCCCTTCTCTGTGAAGCGGGAGAGAGGCCGTGCAAGTAATAGGCTTTGCAGAAGCCTAGGTGAGTAGTTAACGTACCCCAGAAGGGACTGTGATCAGTGGTCAATGTGCACTGCTATCTTCTATCATTGTGGTCATCAGCACCCATTCTGTTTGAAGCAGATAAGAATCTGGAGGTACTGGCCAGTGGGTAAGGTCACAGACTTTGCCTTTAAATTGGGGAGCCAGGATAAGTGTCGGCTCCTCCACTTGCCTGCTGTGTGACCTTGGGAGAGTCACTCAACCTCTCTGAACTGCATTTCCTCCTCCGTAGCATGGGGAGGATGATTCTAAGAGAGCCTCCCCATATGCACTTGCACACGTGGGCCTATATGTGCAGACCATGTCCCTGAACCACTCCCCTTGGCTGGGTCAGGGGAGTGCCATAGACAGGCATGGAAGGGGGAGAGTGGCGGCACAGGGCACACTGTGGACGTGCTCTTCCACACCTCTGGACGGTTCCGTTTGCTCCAGTGAGCCTGTGTTCCTTCTGCAGTTAGAACAGAGAAGCCCTAGAGAGCAGTGACGTTAAGTGAAGTCCAGGTACCGCCTGCCTCCTGGGACATCACGAGGCTTAAATGAGTCAGTGGGTGTATGGTGATTGGAGTGGGGCGTGGTCTGCGGGACTGGCTGAGCGAATGTTAGTTGTCACAATAGTAATAATAATAAAGGAACATTTAAAACCAAGAATTATTACCTCTAGAATGATTCCTTTTCAAGGGATTTTGCAACATCACGAACATCAGTCATGTAACTTCAGAAGTGGGGTTCCCTTTCGTAGTGTGGGGCGTGGAGGATCCCATTCTCGGGAGGAAGGTGAGAAGCCCCAAGGTGGCCCTGGGCAGGGTGCAAGCTCCCTGGGCAGCCCCCATGCTCTGGTCTACTACTGTCAGCCCTGGGGGCTCCGGAGTGCCAGGGTGGGGAGGGCAGATGTGTCCCTTCAGTCTGGGATGCCCTTGACAGTCTGAGAAGGCTTCAGGGGCACTGAGGGGATGAAGGCGTGGAGCCCGAGTCAGGGCCAAGCAGTGGAGCCTGCGTGTGTGACATGGTCCTTCTTCCAGCCCTGACAGGTCCGAAGGCACATGAGACAGGTCCCAGAGATGGCCGGGGGTGGGGGAGGGAGGTGCTCTTGTGAGTCTGGGGGGCTTCTTCCTTTCTTTTCCTTTTTTTCTTTTTTAAATTTTTAAATTTTTATTTATTTCTAGGAGAGTGAAAGAGAGAAAGCGTGAGCCGGGGAGGGTCAGAGAGAGAGGGAGACACAGAAACTGAAACAGGCTCTAGGCTCTGAGCTGGCAGTCAGTACATGGGGCCCGAACCCAGGAACCTGGAGCTCATGTCCTAAGGAAAGTCAGCATCTCAACCTACTAAGCCACCCAGGCGTCCCTGAGCTTCTTCCTTTCTGGAGGCTGGAACTCCCCCTGCCCCAGCACTGGCCCAGGGAGAAGCAGGAAGATTTAGTTTTATTTTTAAACTAAAGAGGACTTTCAAAGAGTCCAGTAAGCATTTCACACAATGGGTCTCAGTAGATACCATTTGCATAACAAGTGTGGAAATCACCAACAATGGGGAGGAAATGGCAAATCAAAGGAGCAGAGCCTGTTGTGGAAGCAGAGGCTTTGAGTAGCTATTGCAAGTCACATCCTGACAGTGACAAGGCTCCAAGGGTTTGGGGGAGAAGGGGGTGGGAAGCAGCCTGGGGTGTGGCTGGGGACTGGGGCAGATGCACACCTAGTGGGCCTAGAGTTTAGAATTTATATATTTGTGGGTGGGCGGCCCTCTTTCAGACAAAGAGCCAGGAATGATGTGTCAGATCTAAGAAGGGCCACACAAGTGAGTGCCCTGAGGCTGCAGCCTCTGTGGCTCCAGAGGAAACCGGCCTGTGGTGGTGCTTCCCACCAGGGGGTTGTAGCAGGAAGCCCTTTGTCCCCAGGGCTGCTGTGCCTCAGTAGCCTGTGTGACCTTGACCCTGCCACCTGTCCTCCCTGGATGGACTCATTTGAAGGACGTGTTCATGCATAAGAAAGAGCGGGCAGCAAAGCTGGGATTTCTCCTTGGGGAGACAGAAACAGCACAAGGCTTTGGAAACACTCCAAACAGGCTGCTGCTGGCTGTTTAAATGTTGTTTTAATTCCTGCACCCATGAAGCTACTCTAGCTGCCTGCTGGGGTCTCCTTTAGTCTTGTTTCAAAGCTAACTTCATATGTACAAAGTTGCAAATAGTGTGGTAAAGCCGCCTGTTGGACTAGAGCAGACCTTCCTCTCCGTGGACTGCAAGTCCTTTCCCCCCACCACCCGTGATCCATACTCTTCTGGCCTGTGAGTGTGATTTCTGCATGCACACTCTTGGGGTTCCTCTCTCTGGGGTCCTCTTCCCTCCATAGTTTATGTTGCACACACAGACATGCAGAAACATCAGTGCTCAAGCTAGTGTGTTGCTTTGCTGGCTTCGGTCCTAGCTCCATTGCGGTCCACTGCCATCCAGATCAAGTGAGCGTCAGGTCCTGGTGGACCCGGGGACCCACATTGTGTCATCAGGAGTTCTTGTCGCTCTCTGCCTATCATATTGGCCTCACTGTCTAGTCAGTTTGTTGCAGGGAGCAGCCCCGACAGCTCCCCAAGGCAAGAGAGCGTCTCCTTCACAACAGTTCAGTTGCAGGGCCTGGCATGGGTTTGCCGGGCCAGGTCACATGTCCAGCCTCTATCTGGTGACTGAAACAAAGGGCATGAAATCCACTGATTGGCCAGATCTAGGTTATGTGCTCACCTTTCGGTTCTGTAGAGAGTTCACATTCTCCAAATTATATAGACTAGGAAAGCTGACGGGGCAAGGTCTTCAAAGGAAAAAAGATGAGTTATTGGGAGGACCAGCGCCCTGACGTATGTGACGTATGTGACGTATGTGACGTATGTGACCGCCGTGTCCCTGCGTGGCTGCATAGGGTTTAATCCCCAGATGGGCACTTCTTGGCTCAGGCACCGAAGTTTGGCTTCATTCAGGTACATTGGGACATGGGCCTTCTTTGGCTGCCTTGGCCACTCCCCTCCGATGCTCAGGGCAGCCAGGGGCTTGTGTGTTCTCCGAGCGGTTTCGTGTCCCTCGTTTTGCGTGGATGGGCCCCGTTCACCTGTTTTCCTGCCGAGACACAGGAGGCCTCTTCCAGCTCAGGGCTCAGGGAGCACATCACTTGGGCCAAGTCAGTGCAGGATTATTTATAACCTCGGTACTGAGATTTTGTTGTCTCGTTGCTTCAGTGAATGAATAGGCTGCTCCCGTGATGGGCTGGATGACTCTGGGTGCTGGGTTGTCCATCCTTGATGGCCTCGATTCCATTGTGTGTGGGTGATGTGTGGCCGTATCAGTACCTTGTGGGTCGTACGTTTTACGGCCTGCTACTTAGTTTCAGTCAGGTCTTTTGTCAGATTGCTGCGGGGACCCTGACGGCAGGAGATGGTGTCTGGTCCGTGCTTTAGAGGAACCACACCCCTGAGGGGGTTCACTGTGGTCAGGCCCTCCCAGCTTTGTTCCAGAGCACTTGTTTGTCCCCACCCAGGGGCCTCAGGTCTTCACCTTTCCCTCTCTGCCTGCTGAGTCTGGGATTTTCCTATCATAAAGTCATGTGTCTACTGGTGTTTGTACCTAGGAGCAGAGTTGTGGGTCCAAGGATACACTGACCTTCCGGGTAACAACGTCTCTCCTACAACTGAGCACTTACATGCACCCTGTGATGAGCCAGAGACACAGGGAGCATTATTGAGGGGCCATTATTTGTGGACATCTGGGCAGTAGACTGAGCCCCGCCGTGAGTGAGGGAAGGCGGTGTGTGTGTGTGTGTGTGTGTAGGTCACTACTCACTGTAGTATAGACACCTTTCTTCACCACGCGAATCCACACGTGGGGCTCCCAGCAGCCCTGCGGCCACGCGATGTTCCCCGCCAGCACCTGGTCTCTGGGGCAGGACCGTGCCCTGATGTATGTGACCGCCGTGTCCCTGCGTGGCTGCATATGGTTTAATTCCCAGGGGGGCACTTCTTAGCTCAGGCACTGAAGTTTGGCTTCATTCAGGCACATCGGGACATGGGCCTTTGGCTGCCTTCGCTGCTCCCCTCTGATGCTTAGGGCAGCCGGGGCTTGTGTGTTCTCCGGGCCGTTTCGTGTCCCTCGTTTTGTGTGGATGGGTCCCGTTCACCCGTTTTCCTGCCGAGACCCAAGAGGCCTCTTCCAGCTCAGGGCTCAGGGAGCACTTCTCTCGGGCCAAGTCAGTGCAGGGTTATTTATAACCTCAGTACTGAGATTTTGTTGTGTCGCTGCTTCGAAAAATGAGGAGGGTGCTCCCATGATGGGCTGGATCATTCTGGGAGCTTGGTTGTCCATTCCCGATGGCCTTGACTTCATTGTGTGGAGTTATGGGAGCAGATCGGGTGATCCCTGTGGCCTTGATCTCTTTGACTTGCTGACCGGTAGATCAATGGGACTAATGATGGATTTGGGGCAGCAAACCCCTGCCACGTTATGCTGAACCTGGCCCTGGGGACGTGGGGGCGCCGATGTGGACGAGCTTCCGACCTCACATGGCCTGGATCCACAGATGGCCTTTCCAAAATCCTGGAGTGTCAGGCTTCTTATATGTATGAAAGGTTGCTGGGAGCTTTATGGAGGGAGCTGTGCAGAGTAACAGCTCTCTGCCCACCAGGCCTTTTGTTTCACTCGGCGCCCCATGCAGGGAGGACCCTGTGCCCTGCAGCCATCGTGAGGGAACTTGGCGATGCCCCCGGCCTGGCCACGGGCCAGGAGTCACTGCTGTGGACACGGCTGTGCTCTCCCTGGCATCCGGGGCAGGCCAGGCGAGGCCCCCTCCCTCTCCCAGGCCTGTTGATGTCGAGGCTGGAGGAGAGGGCTGTTTGGACACTCAGTGGTCCGTTTCTGTGGTGGACGGAAAGCCCCGGATGCTTGGGTCCCTGGGCAGCACAAGTGATGTGCAGGGGCTGCACCTGCCCGCCTCCTGGACCAGGGCTGTGGCTCAGGTGAGCTCACACAGCTACACGTCTGGGGACGGTTAAACAGTGGCGTCGTGGTGACCTCGAGGCTACCTCGTATGTGCGGGAAGGTGCCTGTCGGGTATCCCTGTGAACCGTAATCTCTCTGGCGAGTTGCATTTTGGCAGCCAGCGGGGAAGGCGCGGGGTTTGCAGCCTCGCCCTGCACTGGGAAGGTACGGGTGTGGTGTGGCCGAGACCTTCCTCTGGTCTGGGTAGGACTAGGGGACTGGTGTGTGACGTCTTCTGCGTGTGGCTTGCGTTTTGGTTTATCCCTTATGGGAGGGTATTTGCTCTCCGCTCCGTCCTTCCTGTGGGCCTACCCGCTACATCCCCTGCCCCCCGCCACCTGTGCAGGGAAGATTCGTGTGGACGCGGCAGGCCTGCCCATCCAGGTGCAAGGGCGGGGAGGCAGGTGGCTGCCAGCTCCGAGCTGGAACTTTAGCAGCCGTTCCAGCAGCAGGCGGCCGGAGAGAGGGGAAGAACTCCCAGTCAGGGGTGGGAAGGCCTCAGAGGAGGTGATCCTTGGTGTCGAGTCGGAACCTCTCTGATAGAGGGCCAGGAGGCCCCAGAAGGAGCAGGTGCGGAGGCTTGAGAGGAGGGGGAGGGGCTGCAGGAGAGATGGAAGGGGCAGTGGGAGGAGCCAGGAGGGCAGCCCTGTCCTGGGAGCACAGCTGCCTGTGCAGATTCTTATCAAAGTTCCCTAAAGGGACACCAGGAGCCGGCCGGGAGCTGCGGCCACCCCACCCGGGAGGCTCTGGCCAGGAGGGGCCGTGACACCGGGCTGACCCACGCAGACCTCAGGTGGATGGCAGTCCCAGGGAGGGACTGTTCCAGGCTGTTTGTGTAGACCCCGTGTCCTGCCTCATTGCCTCTGTGTCCCGCACACACCGGCCGTGATCTGTCTAGAACATCGCCGACTCGCCGGCCTTTTCAGCCCAGAAACTGGTTTGCCTGAGCTGCTGCCGCAAGGTCTCCCCTAAGCTGTGTGACTCACTTGTTAGATGCGCAGGGGACAATACTGCTGCTACTGTCACTACTCACAGCCCCTGTCGGTCAGAATCTCGGTGTGCAGGGCTCTGTTCTCTCATTTAATCTTTACGACAATCTCGGCCAGAGGGTTCAATTATCCCTGCTTGCACAGATGAGAAAACCGAGGCTCAGAGAGGTTAAGGAACCTGCCCCTGGGGTCGCCCAGCACAAACGCGGCACAGGCAGCGCTCGGGTTCTGGGTCGCCTGAGCCCAAAACCAGTTCTCTCAGTGACCCTCAGGGCCTCGCGCAGGGCGCAAAATGGGTCCCTGCCGAAGCCCGGAGGCTCTCAGGGGTCCTGTGGGATGTGGTGGGTGCTCTGGGCACAAGAGGAGATGTGGCCATGCGGGAAGACATTCCAGGAGGAGAGAAGTTCAAGGGCAAAGGCCTGGAGGCGTGGCAGCTCTGTGTGAGTTGAGAGTGGCTTCCTAGCAGGACTGGAGTGGTAGCAGAGCCCTGGGCGCCCGTCTGGCCCTCAGGGATGTGCTGAGGGGATCAGTCCTTCCTTTGGGGCCGTGGAGAGCCAAGGAGAGGGCCCCATCCACTGGCCCCGGGTTGGGAGGGGCCTGTCGGGGGGAGGGACAAAGGCCCCATTCCTGAAAGGGAATCATAGAATGGATACCGAAGGGACCCCCGGCCCAGCGTCGTGGTCTCTGTAAGATGATGCTGTCCAGGGAGCAGGTGCATCTGTGGGGACCCAGAGCGCAGAGCAGGGGCCGCCAGCAGGGATAGTTCCCCCCTCCCTTCCTAATTCAGTAAGTTTTACGAAATGAACATCATTGGAAATAATGGATACAGGAACCAAAAGGTGAAGAGCTCACTGCTGTCCAGTAGGTAGTGAGGCTGTCATCGCCACAGGTATGAAAGCACGGGCCGGATCCTCACTTCTCCAGGCCGTGCTTTTCAAGCATGCAGTGATCCAGGGAGGTACACTGCTCTCCTGCTCTTCTGTCTTTTCCTCAGACTGTCAGCACCTGAGGGTGGGCATCGCTCAGTCATTCAACAAACCTGTGCTGCATAGCTACTGTGTGCCAGGCACTGTGCTGGGGCGGGGGGTGGGGGGAAGACAGAGGCTACAACAGGGAGCAGAGCACCCAAAGTCCTTATATGTCCGAGGGCTCTTGTTGTCTCTTTGTCCCCAGCCTCCAGCCAACTCCCTGGGCACTGGGAACGGAAAGGTAACGTTAGTTGAGCAAGAATGTTACCAGGGGGGATGTACCTGCCGTCTGTGCCGCTGGGGCTGTAGATTCACAGCCTGCCCCTCTCCCGTCAGGCCTCCCAGACCTGTCTCATTAACCAGGCAATTGTCATCTCCGTCTGGAGCAGGCCAGGCCGTCCATGTGAGTGGCCCTTGTTTAAAGGGCCTCCGGGCCAGTCTTCTCCACCTTCTGCCCCAGGAATGTGTCCACTGGGAAGGACACTATGATGAACAGCCCTGCATGATTTCGAGGTTCCCTGAATGTCCACTCTGCCTCCTGGAGATCGGCCACCCAGGCTTCTTATTAGGGAAAGTCAGAGCACAGGTCCCTGAGGCCTCTCGCGGGCTCTGGATGCTGTGACGTGGTCGGCCTGCAGTTTTCAGGGGTGAGACCGCGTCTGGCAATTTGGAATCATCTGGAGTAGTTGCCGGGGCTCCCAGGGTTCATCTGCCCTGGCCCTGAGTAGCTCCTGCTCCCTTGGGCTGAGCACAGTATCCCAGGGAAGAAGCAGGTGGCCTGCCAGCTCGGCGTGTGTGCAGTGTTGGGGTGCGGGGCTTGGGGTTCCCCTTCGTCCCAGGGCAGACCCGCCAGCTTCATGCAACGCCTCCCAACATGAGCATGCGGGAGCCTAGCTGGGGGCCAGAACTGAGGTTCTTGCTGTCACCTGGGGATGAGGAGAATTTCCCTGAACCGAGCGTCCTCTGTATCCCAGGCACTGGAAGTGTGTTGCTTCACTGGACCCCCTCCCAGCTGGGGATGGTTATGAAAGCCCCATTTGACTCCTGGAGAAACTAAGGGCCGGGAAGGTGAAGCCACTCCATCCATATCACACGCCTGGCCTTAGATGGAGCCCGGATTTGAATGCCAGCTGAGGTGGAAACGAGGCTCAAAGCGGCGCAGCAAGCTGCTCAAGGTCGCACAGCCAGCACCCGACCCTGCTCAGTGAGCTTCCACTGCAGCGATTCGAGTGAACCCGGGATGATGGCCTTGCTCTGTTCCGACGCCCAGAGATGCAAGAGATGGGAGCCATGGCCTTGGGAAGAGTGTGAGGAGCTAGCGGCTCCCATGCAGAGTACCTGGAAAGGGGGAAAGCAGATTCCAGGCAAAGAAAAGGCAGTGGCGCTCAGCACCGCCCCGCCCTCCCCGGGCTGTTAGGGGGAGGTGCCGTGGACTTGAAAAGGCAACCCCCTGTCCCCCGTTGGCCACAAGGCTGCTGGAATGAAAAACCCACAGCGCGGGACCACTGGAGAGACCCCCGTGTGGGCCCCCCGAGGAGGGGTGGGGGGAGAGCATCAGGGTGGGCCCGGGCTGCCAGAGCTGATACCCTAGCGGATCGGCCAAGCCACACTGGTGGAGCCGGGCCCATCGCAGCCATCTGTGTAACTGGACCCAGAAAGGAATGCGTTGTAGGGGATCGCAGTGCAGGCACGTTCAGTTTGTGCTCCTTTAGCCACACTGGGGGAGGAGGGGGAGGGTGCAAAGACAGAGGACAGGTTACACGGTGGACACTGGTCGCTTCCGCTCCTCCTGGCACGGCCTGGCCGGAGTCGGGAAGCGGTGTCTCTGGGTTCCAGAGGCCCTCCTGCGGCAAGCTTGTCACCTGCTGAGTGTGGCTCCAGTGTTGACAACACGCGCTCTGACCCCCGAACGAAAGAGAGCCCGTTGTTCCATCTGGTTCAGCCAGAGACGGCAGTCACCTCGGCTGCAGTCTGATGACCCCGGGGACACCCGGTGTCCAGCCTGCAGCTGACGCTCAGAGTCGTGCGCTCTGTCCTTGGACGCCTCTCTTTGCGGGTGACTCGCTGTTTTTCCCACAGAGCGTTGGTCTGGGTAATGGTTCCGTGGCCACCCTGCCTTCCGGTCAGGTGTGACCCTGGTCCCGCTGCCCTGCCTTGACGTAGACGTGGCCTTTGCCCCCCGGGGTGCTGGAGAGGCAGGACAGGAAGGGGTCAGAGGGCAGGTCCTGCCAGCCCCCCACCCTCGAGAGGTGGACAGGAAGCAGAGGGAAAACCGGGGTGGGGGTCGTGTGGGCCGCCTGGGGAGAGAGGCTGATGAACACGGGAGGGGGGCCATGTCTAGAACCCGCACACGGTCTGACGGTTGGGGAGGGGCGGGTGAACACGGGAGGGGGCCTCGTCTCAAAGCCGCACACGGTCTGACGTTGGGGGAGGGGCAAGTGAACTCGGGAGGGGAGCCTCCTCTGGAAGCCACACATTGTCTGACGGTGGGGGAGGGGCGGGTGAACACGGGAGGGGGCCCTCGTCTCAAACCCGCACACGGCCTGACGGTGGGGGAAGTTGAGCCACCCGCCTCGCTTTGGAAACTGTCCTTGTTCCCTCCCACGAAACTGTTTGTGCAGCCCTGGCTGTGGGTCAGGCCTGAGCGGACGGGGCGGTGGACGTGCACACGGATCTGTGCGGGGAACGCCTGGGTGCAGGCTCGTGGGCAGAGGTGTGTTTGAGGGGCTTGGGCTGGCGAAGAGGAGAGGAGGCGTCCCCGAGCGGGTTCCTGAAGTTCACCGGGTGGACGGGGATGAGCAGAGGGAACAGCCCGGGAGGGTGAACGACGACATCAGGGTCTGAGGAGAGCTCTGGGGACTGGGACGCGGAAGGTGCCCGGGGCCAGACCCTGAAGGGCCCCTGGTCCCTCGGGACTTGGTGCTTCTGGCTACAGCTGTGGAAGCAGGGAGGTTGTCTGTAAACCTGGGAAGAATTTATTCCCTCAGGATACTCTCCAGCCTGACCTGTTCCATTCAGCCTTGAGTGGCTGTTCCAAACGCAGTGAATAGTCACTCTTGATTTTGCTCCTCTCTGGCCCCCCACGCACCCAGAGTTTGGTTCCAAACTACTAGTAAGTCTAAAATCCTGAATTTTAAAGTTGCACGCTTTTCCAAAACTGCTTAAAGAGCAGAGAACATATATGACATATATTTTATTGGTATATATGTACTTGTGTATGTTTAATATATATATCCATATACATTCAGTGCTTATTTATGCATTCAAGATTCATTCAAGATCGAGTTATGGAGCACCTGTTGTGTGGCAGGCTGGGAATATAGCAGTGAGAAAGATCTCTTGTCTCTGGGACTTATGCTGTAGTAAATGAAATCAACATGTAAGTGACACGTCAAACAGAGCACACAGGGGTGTTATGACAACACACCTGGGGTGTCCTGGGTGGTCGGTGGAGGTCAGGGAGGGCTTCCGGAGAGAGGTGAGGTTTGCACAGCAAACGGCAGCAATATTGAGAATATCATCGGTGAGTTTTACCTCCCTAGTGTTCCTCCTCGTAGCTCTGCTGGGATGACCCAGCTGACCACCGTCGTCATTCTCGTGTCTGACCCTCACCTTGGTTTTCTTGGATGGCATCATGCACACAAAAGTAGGTTTGTTTTTTTTAATGTTGCCTATGATTTTAAAATGTTTTACTAAGGCACATTTGTAGGGAGTAAAGGGCGCACATCTTAGCTGCACATTGTTGGGTGTTTACCTTCAGAGACGCCTGTGTGTCTGGCACGGGGATGAAAACAGCCCCACCCCGTGCCCCAGAAGGTTCCCTCTTGTGCCCCCACCAGCCACTGGCTCCCCACCCCAAGCTCTGTCTTGATTCGCAGCAGCACAGGTTAGTGTTGCGTGGTTTTGTGCTTGATGTCCGTGGAGTCATGGGCTACACGGTCCTTTTTCTGGCTTCTCGCACGCACCTTTGTGTGAGAGGCGCTCGTTTTTACTTATAACCGGGGCCGGTTCACTTTCGCCGCCCGGCAGCGTTCCGTGTCTCTCGGTGGCCTCGGGCGCACCTGTCTGCCAGGCCGGCGCTGGGAGCAGAGACGCAAACGGCTTTCATAGAAGCGGTTTTGCAGATCGCTCTCTGCACCGCCCCCCCACCCCCGACAGAGACCGAGGTTTCCTCTGGTTTCAGAGTCTCATCACCATGGAGTTTGTCGGCCTTCTGGCTTTTAGCCGCACGGATGGGTGTGCTGGAGTCTCACTGTGATTTGATTTGAGTATCTCGTTGAAGTTTTTGCAATTGTTAGAACTTCCTCCTTATGAAATGCGTGACCCAGTCTCTTGCTCTTTTTTTTTTTAAATTGGGTGGTCTTGTTACTGAACTGTAGGAGGTTCTAAAATGTATGTCTTATGGGTGGAAGCCCTTTGTGGGATTGATGTGTGGAGAATGTCTTTACCCACTCCGTGGTGTCTCTCCATTCCGTTTGTGGTGTTAGAATTTCTTAATTTTCTGAAAATTCGGTGTGTATCTTTATAGAATTCTTTATTAGTGACCCAAGTTTCTTTGGACACCCCTGCTTTTTCATGGACTTTGAAACATATTTTGAAGTATATGTCAGGCACTGTACTAGGCACCAGAGGTATAAGGTGAAAAAGAGCCAGCCTGCTGTTCAGACATCCCCAGCCTAAGAGAGGACAGACAGACGCATAATTCATCAGTGACATCTCAGGTGATAAGGGTGATGACAGGGAGAATCCTTAGAGCAGTGGCCATATAGAGTCAGATCCCCTAACCCAATTTGTGGGGGACATAGATGGCTTCCTGGGGGAGGTGACATCTTAGCTGAACCCTGAAGGATAGAAAAGGTTAGGCAAGCAAAAGGAGGGTGAGAAGGGAAGAAGGAGTCCAGGCAGAAGGATTTACTCCCCCAAAGGGCAGAACGTTCTGAAATGCCCTTTCCTGGCTATTCCAGCCCTCCGCAGGGAGCCCCAGGTTGCCTCGGGGTTGCTGCGCTGGGCTGGAGTATGACTTGGGAATTTGGTCCCCCCTCCCTGTTGCAGACAGAGCAAAGCTTGGGTGTCCTAAGCTCCTTGAACTCTGCAGAAGTGGCAGTGGGGCCCCAGATTCTCGGCTCTTCCAGCGTAGCTGGGAGAGCACAGCTGACCCGTGGAGAGAGAGTGAGGGTCCACGGCCACCACATCAGAGCAAGTCCAGCCAGCATCTGCAGAGTCGCCCAGGCATGTGTCAGCTGAAATAGATGCTGTGCAAACACATTTGAGGATAAAATAAAGTCAGAAAGACGGAAGGAAGGAACAGATAAATAACCCAACACAGACTCTTGGTTTTTATAGGACAAGGTTCTTCTTAGGAGACTCCTGCTGAAATCTTTAGGAGCGAAGCATCTTGAGCCTGGTAACTTATTTTTTAGCAGACCTAAAAAGTGTGTAGATACGTATTTAACTGGGTGTTCATGGTATTAGGTTGAACCATGAAATTGCTATTTTTATAGATGGAAAATAGTCACATAGCAGAATTTCATACAGTTCAATCTAAAGCTATTTTCCAGTTGTGCGCTCTAAAAATGTTTGTAATGTGATATTAGGAAAAGAAAAGAATCTCACCTCAAAGAAAGGACCGTAACGAAATGGTCTCGTAATCGCTTCATGCTATAAAGCAACTGAATAAGAACTGCAGTTGAGAAGCTCAGAAAATAGAAGAGTAAAACATATCAGGGTGAGATGAAAAGGGAGATTGAAGACCTAAGGAAAAAAATTGAAGATCCAAGCAGTATTATTAAGGACGAAGAAATCCATTAGGAGCAGCAAGGAATAGAAGATACATTGCTAAAATGGAGAAAATGTCAGAAACGGGGGACTTAAGATAACCAGAATGAATGTGGCTCGGAAACAACGAGGGGAAGAGATCCAAGCAATTAGCAAGAAGCAGCCGGTGTGGAAGAAAACACCGGTGATGTTCAGAAGCATCGTTTACGCTCCTGAAGGGGGTCGGTGGCCAACAGTCCAATGGAAGATGCCTCCAGAGGAAGACGTAGTAGAGAAGCAAAGGTCGGACACACCTGCCGCGTTCCAGAAACATCCGATCAGGTAGATCCAAGGTCAGACAAGGGGGTGAAATCTGCAGACATCTAGGCAAAAGCGTGCCTCCCCTGCAAGGGCAGAGATCTCAGGCTCGCCTCCTTTCTGCCAATTCAAGGCCAGAGGATAATGAAGAAATATCCATATGGTCCTGAGGTGGAGGGGGAGGGTTATCCCCAAAGATAACATACACACAGCCTGACTGCTGTTTGCATATAAAAGCAACAGACAGCCTTTCTCAAAGATGAGCACGTGAGATGCATTTGTTTTGTCGATCAACCAGAATGAAGGATCCAGGAAAGGAAAAGCTGTAAAGAAAGGCTAGTAGTGAACAATTAATCCATTTAAATACAGAGTGAAGAGGAAATCAAGTTATGAATAGACTGTGAGTTTGAAAACTGGAGGATGTGAAAATAGTGAGGTCATGAACATTGAGAGGTAGGGGAGAGGAGGGGAGGGTGTGATTGTGCGAGTGTCCTCATCTTTTCTCTGCTGTGTGCAATGCCTCCACCACACCCCACTTTGTTACCTTCTGCAAGGTGGGGGTTCCTCTCTATTTTGTTCACTGCTCATCTGCATTGCCTTAGAATAGTGCTTGGCACATGGGTTGCTGAAGAGATGGATGGATGGATGGATGGATGGATGGGTGGGTGGGTGGGTGGGTGGGTGGGTGGGTGGATAGACAAGGTGGCCAGGAAGCATCTCCTATATGAATGTTGGGCCCGTTTAAGCTGTGTGGCCTCAGTTTCATGGTCTTGGGATGTGGTGCAAATGAGTGTTTCTATTCCAGTCCGGTGGTCTGGCCTGGGCAAAGTGGCTGAACTCGTCCGGAGAGCCCACCTCTAGGGGGACTTGTGGCTCAGCATGGTCCCTAGTGTTTCAGGGGATCCAGTTTTGACACAGATGACATGTTGCCTTTATGCTATCATCTTTGTTTTTAAATATTTATCTATTTTTGAGAGAGAGAGAGAGAGAGCGAGCGCTCAGAGGAGGGGCAGAGGAGAGAGGGAGACCTAGAATCCAAAGGCAGCTCCAGGCTCTGAGCTATCAGCACAAAGCCCGACGTGGGCTTGAACCCACGAGCTGTGAGATCATGACCTGAGCTGAAGTCAGCCGCCTCACTGACGGAGCGGCCCAGGCGCCGCTATGTTATCGTCTTACTGTTCAGGACTGGAATGGGAAACACATGCTGGTCTAGTTGCTCCCAGGTGCCAGGAAGAGCAGGAAAACATTTTCTCAGTCTGACGTGGGACTTGGGTGGAGACGAGCGATCGCACGGCCCAGAAGAGCAGGAGAAGGGTCGGGGAGCTGAGCTCCTGACAGTGCCAGGCACGCGCTAGGGGTCCTCACGCCCGGTGCCATTCAGGCCTCAGAGCTTCTCAAAGCCAAGCGTTGCTGTCCGCATTTTGGAGATCAGAAAACAGAGGCTCGACATCAGCCCCCTCTCGCTGGCCTCGAGCCATCTGGGTGAGGAGCATGGCGCCCGCCTGGCAGGACTGGAGGCACCGAAGCGCCACAGCAGCTGTGAGGGGGGGGTCTGCAGGTGGCACAGCCCCCCGCAGATGCCGCCCTGCCTGCAGCCACGACCCGGGGGCTGTTGGTCTTGCCCAATGCGCACGTCAGCAGGCACAGCTGCCCACTGAGATTTCTTTTCTTTTTTTTTTTAAATTTATTTCTAGGAGAGAGAGAGACCGCGTGAGCAGGGGAGGGTCAGAGAGAGAGGGAGTCACAGACTGAAACAGGCTCCAGGCTCCGAGCCGGCAGTCAGCACAGAGCTCGACGCGGGGCCCGAACCCACGAACCGTGAGATCATGACCCAAGAGAAAGTTGGACGCTTAACCGACTAAGTCACCCAGGCGCCCCATGCCCACTGTGATTTCTAATCCCTTCTTGACGCGGTGGCTCAGCTGTATTCCGAAGGGGCCCCGACGCCCGCGCGGTGCTTGCCGAGGGTTTCCTTTATCACAGTCACACCTGGAGGCCACAGGAGGTGGCCTCCTGTGCCCACACTCCACGGCTGTGCGGCAGCGTTCTTTAGGTTTGTAATCTTCCCTGGCCGGCAGGGACTTGCGGCCTGTTACGGTGGGAAATGCCAGCTCCTCACTATGGGAGGGTAGAGCTGGAGCTGTCCTTGGAGTGGGGGTGGGAGTCCAGCTCCGCCATCAGGAGACCTGGACGCAGGTCAGGGGGCTGGGGCACGAAGGCTGAGTGTGGGGACAGAGGGGGACAGAGGGATGCCCAGTCCCCACAGACACCCGCCCAGATCCCCGTCCGTGCACGGGCGCTTTCCCGGGAGCAGGCACGTGGTGAGTACGCTTGAGAGCAAAGACGGACAGGAGAAGGCAGAAGGCTCTTTGGACCTGGGCCCTGTGGCTGAGGTCAGTTTTCACCTGCTAACGGGCAGGGTCCACGGTCAGTTTCCTCGGAAGCCTTCACTTATCACTCGCCAGCAGATGGGTTCCCAGACTTACCTGTAAGCCGGCCGGATCGTGTCTCTGCAACTTCCTAGTTTGCTTGGCAGGAGCATTTTGTTGCCGCTGCTGAGGGGAGGTTTGGTTGTTCCGGGGACGATGGACCCTTTTCGTCCGTCCCGCGTGTTTCCTGTGTCCCACACACTGTGTCCACACCCCACCCCCGTGGCAGGCCTGGAGCGTGGGCATCGCAGGGACAGGATCAAGAGTCTCTGTCATCTGCAGGCACCCTGTCTAGAAATCTGTTAAGTTTATGTGTTTGTTTCTTTGTTTTTGAGAGAGAGAGCAGGCGTGCATGAGCAGGGAAGGGGCAGAGAAAGAATCCCAAGCAGGCTCCCTGTTGTCAGCGCAGAGCCTGATGCAGGGCTCGAGCTCACAGACCACGAGATCATGACCTGAGCCCAAACCAAGAGTCAGAGGCTCCACTGACTGAGCCCCTCAGGCGCCCCTAGAAATCTGTCTTCTGCCCGAGAGACAGGGTGTAGGGGTGCTAGGGAATCTGAAGCATCGTCACAGGGAGGTTTAGCGAAGGGACAGTTTGCAGAGGTAGGACTGATGTAGGGAGGCCAGCAGGGCTGATGCAGCAGCGAGTTGAGCCGCATTGGGCAGCCAGGTGCGTGCGTGTGTTTGTTTGTGTGTGTGTGTGTGTGTGTGTGTGTGTGTGTGTGTGAGCGCTGTGTCTCCTAGAGAGGGCTCCGGAGCACGGACTGTGTGCACAGGGAGGAGAGCAGAGCTCCAGGCCGGCAGGAAGGGGGCCTGGGACGCGTGCCCCGGCCTCTCCCTCCTCTCTCCTTCCGGTCTCCTCCGGGGCCTCCTACGGGCTGAAAGAGCTCAGCCCAGAGCACAGGGGAGCCCGGCTGATTCCGTCTGTGCAAATGAACCTCCCGGAGGTGGACTCCCAGCTCCCTGTCGGGGCGGAGCAGAGATGTCATCTGTCAAATGGCCACGGCAGGAGCACAAACCTCAGTGGCTGCTGCAGGGAACCTGTGGCTGCTGCAGGGAACAAATGACGTATTGTCTATAAGATGCTCAGAGCGGCGCCTGGCTCCACGAACACTCCTATCAACAGTCATTACCATTATTCTGACTCTTTCTTTACCCCTCAGAGAGAGTATACAGTCTAGACATTTTTGTGCTAAAATACATGTAACATGAAATCACCATTTTAACCATTTGTGAGTGTGCAGTTCAGTGGACAGGTGTCCATTCACACTGTGTGCAACTGTCCCGCCATCCAGCTCCAGAACCTTTTCACCTTCCCCGACTGGAACTGTCCCTCCCGAGCACGAACTCCCCCTTCCCGTCCCCCTGCCCTGACACCCACCCTCCTCATCTCTGTGTCTCCGAGTCTGACTGCTCCGGGGTCTGACCTCATGGCAGTGGGATCCCAGGGTGTTTGTCCTTCTGTGACTGGCTTATTTCACTGAGCATGGTGTCCTCAGGGTTGTAGCGTGTGTTAGAATTCCGTTCCTTTTTAAGGCAGAATATTCCGTTGTGTGGGTATTCTGCACTTTATGTCTCCACTCATCACTAGGAAAATATGTTCATGGTCACTTGGGTTGTTCCTGCCTCTTGGCTGTTGTGAGAATTACTGCTGTAAACATAGGTGTGCAAATATCTCTTCAAGACTCACTTTTCATTCTTTTCAGTAAGTACGTGGAAGTGGGATGGCTGGATCACATGGTAGTGCTATATTTGGGTTTTTGAGGAACCACCAGACTGTTTTTCATAGTAACTGCAGTGTTTTTCGTTACCACCAGCAGTGCCTATGGGTTCCAATTTGTCCACGTCATCGCCAACACTTATTATGTTTTTTTCGTTTTGCTTTTTTTTTTTTTCCTTTGGATGGTAGCCATCCTAGTGGATGTGAGGTTCTAGCTTGGTCTTTTGTACGTAGTCAGGATGGATGGATGGATGGATGAGTGGATGGATGAGTGGGTGGATGGATGGGTGGATGTATAGGTGGTTGGATGGATGGATGGGTGGATAAATGGGTGGATGGGTGGGTTGATGGATGGGTTGATGGATGGATAGATGGGTGGATAGATGAATGGGTTGATGGATGGATAGGTAGATGGATGGTTAGGTGGATGGATGGGTGGGTGGGTTGATGGATGGATAGGTGGATGGATGGTTAGGTGGATGGATGGATGGATGGATGGATGGATGGATGGATGGATGGATGGATGGATGGATAGATGGGTGGCTAGATGGATGAGTGGCTGGCTGGATGGGTGGGTGGGTTGATGGATGGGATGATGGATGGATGGATGGGTTGATGGATGGATAGGTGAGTGGTTGGATGGGTGGAGCAGATGTTCATTTACTCAAGAGTCCTGTTAGTAGCACTTGGCTACCAGTTGGCTAGTGTCTCTGTGGCTTGAAAACAATACAATACTTCTTGTAAAGTGCTCTGTAAGAGTTTCCCTTCTTTCCCCACTTGTCCTACTCACAGGATTTCAATGTAATGACACCATCTAAAAAGCCACAGCATTTGTGACTATAGATGAACTGACTTAGCAATGCAGATGCACGGTGTGGAGGCTGAATTCGTGGGGGTGCTTTGTTGTGGCTGTGAGAACACACCGTGTCTAGTTATAGCGCTAGACATGAGTGATGATTCTCCGACAGAGAAAGCTTCGTCTTAAACCATCCGTGGGAAAGAAGTGGGCTGCTTCTGTCCGTGATGGCTCTTGTGACCTCGAGGTCTGCCTTTTGCACATAGGATCCCCTTAAATCAGCTGTTCCCTGTGTCCCCTGGCCTAGCCTCCTATCTGGCTTTGAAACCCCTGACAGAGACGGCCCAAAAGGACACAGGAGAAATTGGGGGGTGCATGGGAACTTAGGGAGCCCTATGTTTGACTTCCAGTCACCTGAGTTCCCAGCTGTGTGCTTGGCCTCGTGCAAACTATTTTCTGTTTCTTTGCTCACCACCAGTCCCGTTCGGTGCAGAGTGAGAATATCTAACTCATCTTACAGATGTGCTACTTAGATAGTGTGAGATGACCCTGGGTGGTCCCCCTAAAGGTGCCTCGAATGCAGCAGTGCACTAAGGTAGGACTCAGGAAACCTGGAATGGGATGCGGTCTTGCCTCAATTTCCCCATCTTGCACGTACTTTTGTTTCTTGGCCCGTGTTCCAGGCTTCTACAGTTAACTCTCTCACTCAGACTCTCACTTGATTGTCCCAACAAATGATCAGCTCTGATTTAGAAATGAGGACATGGAGGCACAGAGAGGTCTAGTGACTCAGCCAGGATCACACAGCAAGGCAGTAAATAAAAAGAGCAGATGCAGCAAAACCAGGGCAGCATGGCGCATGAAGGTGTAAGGCGTCGGCATCGGCTGGGGGCCTGTGTGGCGATCTGTCTCCTTGTTCGACCGCCTCCCGTTAGCACATCCTCAGTCCTGGAGAGGAAGGCCCCAGTCTCTGCCCCAGAATTACCTTCCAGCGGGAGTCCGACACACCGGGCTTCCTCCTTTCCCTGCCAGACATCAGCCCCGTGACCTTGGGCACGTGGTTCACCAGCTCAGCCTCCTCATCTGAAAAAGGCCCCGACGTTGAATTCTGATGAACGTCGTCCTTAGTGGTTGGCTAAGAGTTATTGTTGCTGATTGCAAAAGCAATGCCCGATTACCACCGTTTCCGATCTAGAGAGTCCGGGAGGGCAGAGAGAAGAAACTAACCCTTGCAGGGCTCCCCCGAGCCAAAGCAAAGGCTCTTCCAGCCGCTTTTCTCTGTGTTTCTAGGTTTTTCAGAGTCGAACCAAATGGCAGGGGGCGAGGGCTGTGTTCCCCGGCTGGCTACTATTCCCCCGTGCGCTATGCCATAGTTTTTGATCCTTCCATCCATGGAAGGACACTTAGGTTGTTTCCCTACAGGAGGGAGGAAGTCCTGCCATTGGCAACAACGTGGACGAACTTGGAGGGCATTATGCTAAGGGAAGTAAGCCAGACGGAGGAAGACGGTGCCACCTCCATGTGGAATCTAAGACAGTGCAGTCTCCGAAGCAGAGGTTAGGATGGCTGTCGCTGGGGGCTGTGGGTCGTGTCGGAGGAATGGGTGCTGTTGGTCTGAGGGCACAGACTTCCCGTCATAAGATGCAGACGTGCTGAGGGTCTAATGTACAACATGGTGACTGTAGTTAAGAAGACCGTGTGGTGGGGGCGCCCCGGGGGGCTCAGTTAGTTAAGCATCTGACTCTGGGTTTCAGCTCAGGTCATGATCTCACAGTTTTGTGAGGGTTTGGTGAGTTCGAGCCCCAAGTCGGGCTCGGCGTTGGCAGCATGGAGCCTCTCCCTCCCCCTCTCTCCCTCCCCCTCTCTCCCTCTCCCCCCTCCCTCTCTCTCTGCCCCTCCCCCACTCACGCTGTCTCTGTCTCTCTCAAAATCAACTTACGAAATGAAGACCAGGGGCGCCTGGGTGGCTTAGTCGGTTGAGCGTCCGACTTTCGCTTAGGTCATGATCTGGCGGTTAGTGGGTTCGAGCCCCGCGTTGGACTCTGTGCTGACTGCCAGCTCAGAGCCTGGAGCCTGTTTCAGTCTGTGACTCCCTCTCTCCCTGACCCTCCCCTGCTCACGCTGTCTCTCTCTCTCTCTGTCTCCTAGAAATAAAATAAAACAAAACAAAACAAAACAAAAAATACCGAAATGAAGACCATATTGCATACTTGAAAGCCGCTGAGAGAGTAGATGTTGAGGGTTCTCACCACAAAGAAACAAACAGAAAAGAGGTGACAGACGAGTTCGTTACCTGACTCTGGCAAATAACGTCACGGTGTACATATATCAGATCATCCCATTGTACTGTGAATTATGCTTCTTATGAAGCTGAGGGAAAACAGAATTCTTTAGGACTGCCTCTGCCCTCGGTGCCAATGACTAGCAGGGAAGGGGGGCTTCAGGGTGGGGGAGGCTTTGCTGCTGGGCAGAGGGAAGGACACCCTTCCTCGTACGTGGTCAGCCCAGCTGCTTCAGCTGCAGGCGGCACAGCCAGCTGAGTGAGGGCGGGGAGGTCTGGGGAGGGACGTCCATAAGGGCAGCGGGTGGGTCTCCAAGCGGCCCCTACAGGCTTCGTGAAAGGAAGCCTATGTGACCCCTGAGCAGAGAGTGTGGGGCCGCCCATTCTGGGGCTGCCAGAGCGGAAAGCTGAGGGCAGGGCCGCCTGAACTTGGGAGGGAAACTGAGATACGGGCCTGAAGGCAGGTGGTGAAGGACAGCAGCTGCGGGTGTCCCACAGATCCGGTCTGGATCTGTGCCCTGAGTCACCTTGGATCACCCCCCGGAGCTCTCTGAGCCTCAGTTTCCTCAGCTGTAAAAGGGGGATAAGGCATCTGAGCTCGCCAGGCTGTGAGGGATCTGAGGTGCTGGCCATGAAGTCCCAGGTGAGATGTTTGTCTCAGAGGGGATCTTCCCCTGGGGCGAGGCTTGTGTGTGACTCCCGCCCCCGGGGTGTCCCCGCTGAGGATGTTGGTGGTGCTTGGCACATGTCTCATGATAGAGGTATGAAACATGTCACGTTTCTGAGTCGTGAGCCCTCACGTCGCCCCCGTGGACCTCTCCCCAGGGCCGCATCAAATGGCTTCCTCTCCTCTAAGAAGGGGTCAGACGTCATTTTCTCCAGGGAACTTCCTCACTCGCACCTGGCTCCACCTCACACTGGGCCAGGGCCGCCTCCCAGCCCAGAGCTTCCCGTGCTGCAGGGCTGATCCCTGCCTGCCCTGTCCCCTGACCCCACCCGGCCTCTCCTCAGTGCCACCGGCAGACAGCACGGGGCTACTGAGTCCACAGATGATCAGAGGCACTATTGTTTTGTGGTTTTTGAGAGAGAGAGTGAGAGAGAGAGCGAGCGCAAACAGGGGAGAGGGGAAGACAGGGGTGGGGGTGGAGGGGGAGA
>JAESUZ010000465.1:0-49020 GCA_017311185.1 Proteles cristata cristata | reverse complement strand
GGCTCCAGGCTCTGAGCTGGCAGTCAGCAGAGAGCCCGACGCGGGGCTCGAACCCAGGAACCGCGAGATCATGACCTAAGCGAGTCGGACGCTTAACCGACTAAGCCACCCAGGCGCCCCTAGAGTTTTTAATGTTCTTTATCTTGTTTCCTTTCAGAGTTAAAATCATATAATTTAATCAAATTCATATTCTAAAAGCAAAAAAAGGGAATATATTTCATGCATGCAACAACAAGGAGAAAGTAGCATGGTGAGTTTCGTATTTTAGGGGAAGTTTTATACTAGGCCTATATTCTAGGATTCAGTTTATAACAAATTATATCTTGATAAAAGAAACAATGTATACATTTTACAATGGTTTAAAAAAGAAAGGACCTTATTTATAGAAATGTAAAATAAAGTTTATCTTTAATCAGATACATTAATAGAAACACTGGAATAAAAGATCTTATATTTACAGGAAATATTAAAAGTATTAGGCGTATTTGAACCTCTTTTTTTAATGTTCATTTATTTTGAGAGAGAGAGAGAGAGAGAGAGCGCACAAGCAGAGGATGGGCAGAAAGAAACAGAGACAGAGGGTCCAAAGCAGGCTCCAGGCTATCAGCACAGAGCCCAGAGTGGGTCTCGAACCCACAAACCTAAGCAGAAATCAAGAAGTGGACACTTGACTGAGTCGCCCAGGTGCCCCTGAACGCTTTTAGTCTCTAGACTTCACTTTGCAACTGAGAAAACTAAAGTTTATAAGTGTGAAATAACATACTCATGGTCACACAATTCAGAATGACACATTTGATATTAAAGTGCCCTTTGATTTACTCCTAAGCCGTGTTATTCTCCACCACGACTCTAGTAACTCTCAACTGAATGACAGTTTCAAGTTGTTTATTTTTGGTAACATGAAAAAACATTTGCCACTCACCAGTATTTTGGCAAGTGTTTTTTAAGTACATAGCATACACCTAGACACCATTGTACAAACTATAATGTACAAACATATATATATATTATATTTATTTATATTTGAGAGATAGAATCAGTGTGAATGGGGTAGGGGCAGACAGAGAGGGAGAAAGAATCCGAAGCAGGCTCCAGGCTCTCAGCCATCAGTGCTGAGCCTGATGTGGGGCTCCAACTCACAAACCACGAGATCATCACCTGAGTCAGACACGTAACTAACTGAGCCACCCAGGCGCCCTGTTACAAACATATATTAAGAAAAAATTTAATTTGTGGTGTTTAATTTGATAAACACTAATGAAAAGAATAAACATATGAATAAATGTGTGACTATAAGAACTTTTATGTCAATATATATTACTCAAAGTTTACTATTTCCAGTGTGCTGTGCCCAAGTAAAATATAGTGAAAATATATACGTTTTCCTCTTTGTAAATAAATGGGTTACATACTTCAGTGCTCCCACAGATGTGTCATGTTAGAAATTTTGTGTGTGTATACACACATACGTATACATAGGTACATTTCTGTATTTATTGTTGCCAAATTTTGTTTTGCTGACACATCTATGAGTATTAACGTAATTGTATAAATATCATAAAGAGATACAACATGACTTTTTCTCTTGAAAAGGAAATAATTTTACTCATGTAGACATTTCAACTTTAATAAAGAAAGAAAAGTTAAATTATATTTAATGAGAAGGAATCATAGTGACATTATCCAAAAATTATGTTTGTCTTATTTTTTGGCATATTACTTTGTGGTAAGGCATAAATTAAGTAACTAACTGAATTTGACAGAACTAGGTGCTTTTGATACTAATCTGCTAACCACAGCAATGATTTCAATATAGGAGAAATGTCCCTGACAATGTCTCTGATTAACTGATTTCCACAATTAAAATTCTTCAGGGTAGTAGAGAATACAGATCATCAGCACAATTATGTACTATATTACTTGCTTTTCAGTGAATGAGGCATAGTCCATATATTGGTTCTGGAATTGTAAACTATCTCTGTTTCAAGGGATCTCCATTTTAAATTAACTCTAGGACCAAAAAAAAAAGCATGAATTTGTGATGCCATATAACAATGTACATGACTGGGGCACCTGAGTGGCTCAGCTGGTTAAGCGCCTGACTTCGGCTCAGGTCATGATCTTATGGCTAGTGAGTTGAAGCTTGTTGGGCTCACATCTGGCTCTGGGCTGACAGCTCAGAGTCTGGAGCTTGCTTCAGATTCTGTGTATCCCTTTCTCTCTGCCCCTTCCCTGTTTGTGCTTTGTCTCTCTTTCTCAAAAATAAACAAACATTTAAAAAATAATGTGCATGATAATACTGCAATAATGTATGGTGACTACACTTAACTGTGGAGAGCACCGTGCAATGTATAGTATTGTTGATTCACTATGTTGTACACTTGGAACCAATAGGAACATTGCATGTCATCTATACTTGAGTTAAAATATGAGACTTTTCTTTTTTTTAAAAAAATAGTTTATTGTCAAGTTGGTGTCCATATAACACCCAGTGCTAATCCTCACAAGTGCTCTCCCACATGCCCATCATCCCCCTTCCCCTCTCTCCCACCCCCCCCTCAGCCCTCAGTTTGTTCTCAGCATTCAAGAGTCTCTCATGGTTTGCCTCTCTCCCTTTCCCCCACCATTTCCACCCTTCTTCTCTCCCTTGTTCCTCCGTCAAGTTCCTCCTAATCCTCCTATACGTGCACACATATGATATTTGTCCTTCTCTGCCTGACTTATTTCGCTCAGCATAACACCCTCAAGGTCCATCCATGTTGCTACACATGGCCAGATTTCATTCTTTCTCATTGCCATGTAGTATTCCATGGTATAGAGAAACCACATCTTCTTGATCCATTCGTCAGTGGATGGACACTTAGGCTCTTTCCATGTTTTGGCTATTGTTGAGAGTGCCGCTATGAACACTGGGGTCCATGTGCCCCTATGTATCAGCACTCCTGTATCCCTCGGGTAAATAGTGTAGAGATTCCTCAAAAAATTAACAGTAGAACTCCCCTATTACTCAGTAATAGGACCCTTTTCAAAGCAATGTTAATTAACATAGTTTCAGCATTTTTTCCCCAGTTTTTATTTGTTTACTTTTTTTTTCCTCCAGAGAGGAGATAACTGATTAAAAGCCCCAAGATTTTGCTGTACCATCCTTAACTGGGGATGTTTTGTATATTTCATACAAGCCTCAGAATTGTCCTATTTCTGCTAGAATGTTGAACAATAATATGGATCTTGAGTAGTACTTTGGAATGATATTCCAAATATTTAGGAAAGTGGCAGTGAATATGGCCCTACAATAATAATTTTTAATATGAGAAACAATTTAAAATCATTCCCAGGCTCAAAAACATAATTCACATACACACACAAGGCCAAGGCATTCTCTTTCTTTATTAAGCAAGAATTATGTTTAATCTTGATTACAGACAATTAAAATAGGTTTCAATAAGAACCCTTCTCCAAATTTCATTGCATGGTTTAATAAGACAAAATACAATTTTGCGGCAGTGATGAGAGAGAGGAATATTTGTTCACTTCTAAATTCCCCTTACTTTATTATACCTTAAATTTTTCTAGATCTGTGCTGCACATTTTGGTAGCCACTACCACATATGGCTACCGAGATTTTAAGATATAGCTAGATCAAATTGAGAGGTGTGCTATAAATATATATACTATATTTTAAAGACTTAGCATGAATATAATAATTTAAAATATTCCAATAATATTTTATGTAGATTTCATGTTACAATAATATTTTGGACTAATAAGGCTAAATATGTTTATGATAATTAATTTCATCTTTTTTTTCCCTAAATGTGGCTACCAAAAAATTTAAAATCACACTGTGGCTACCTAGTATTTATACTTGTATCATACCTTTGAACAGTGCTGTTCTAGATGGTCCTTCCTCATTACTCCAGATATTACAACACGTAACTTGTAGATATTTACACTATATATTTACATGTGTAACTTGATGAAAGTCTCAGAGTTTTCTGATGTTGCAGGAGAACTAATTGCCTTCTAAACTTGAGCACAGATTACAAGAATGAAACCAATGATTTTCAGCATGAACAATGTTACCACCCAAAACTATCATATCAAGGAAACATCATGAACGCAGATGCAAATACCATGCTTATAACTGTATCTATACACAACTTCTCAAGCTCCCATTTCCCAATTCAAGGCTTCATTTATTTATTCTCCTGCTTACCCAATCGTTTATCCATTTATTCAATCATTCATTCTTTCTTTTCAGCAAAAATACCTCACCTCTGCTCAACATCATATAAGGTTGTAGCCATACAATGTGTGAGACACTTCCCCTTCTATCAGAGTACCTAGTACACTGGGAAAAACTCACATATATGATGATAATAACATATAAAAACAACCATGAAAAACACTTGGGAAATATCAGAAACTCTACACTAGAAATCATCATCTATAAGACTGTCTCAGCATATTCAAAACGAATTAATCATCTCTACCCCAATTCATCAAGGAAATTACTGTCCTCCTGATAATAGTCTTATTTCTCCAATCAGAAATTCACATCCTCCCAACATATTTGACCCTATTGTCGATGTCCTCCTTCTCCTCCCCCCCTCCCCCCACGCCCATCACTTTCTTTCCTTGGTTACCGGGACACCACAGTTTCTTGATTTTCTTCTTTTCTCATTGGCTGCAGGCTAACATTTCCTTTTCTGATTTCTCCTATTAACCTTAGGCTCTTCTAACTGGAGTATTCTAGGTGCCCATTCTCATTCCTCCTTTCTGCTAATATCCACCCACTCTTGTTAATCTTCTATAGTCAGTTTCCAAATTCATCTGTTTGACTGATTCCCAGGTTTACATTTTCAGCATGAACTTCTTCTCTGAACTCCAGTAACATATATTCAAATGCCAAGTGGATATCTAATCTAATTAACATCTCAAAACTTACATGCCTCTAACTGAAAAGTTCTAGAACCCACCTTCCTCCAACTTTCTTCTGTCACAGATTTCCACTTTGCTCATGTCAATTCCTTCCCTTTACTTACTTAGGCCAATAATTTTTGAGTCCTCCTGGACTCAACTCCCATCCAATTAGGTAGAATATTCTGTTGCTCTGCCTCCAAAATGTATCCACTGTTCAACATTTCTCACCATTCCCATTGATACTGTGTCATTATTTCCAGCCACAATCATCTCTTGCCTGGATCATTACAAGAGTCTCCTAATTCATCTCCCTGCTTCCATCCTTGATCTCCTGCAGTCTGGTTACAATACAAAAGCTGGAATAATCCATTATAAATCAGTCAGACCAACTCATTCATTCTCCCCAAAGCCCTCAACTCTTGATTTCCACAGTGTTAAACTTGAAAACCTTAACATGATCAAATGCAACCCTTCATGATCTTGATACTCCCTTTCCTGCTACTTCTTTGCCTCTACCTTCATTTCCTAAACCCCTGACCTCACTTGCTGCACTCTAGTCTAGTCTCATTCTTCCTTTCTGCTATATACACCTCCTCAAAGGGCTAGGTTCACTCCTGCAAATTCCTCCAAGTTCTGTATTAAAATCACAAAACTTTCCTCTTCTCTATTTCCCTCTTGGGAGGAAAAGACTTAGTTTTTACACTGGCTTTTAAGGGTCTCAGTTTCATCATTTTTGCTTTATCTGCTTAAAATCTCCAGACAGATCTATCCATTGTCCCCAAAACACGTCATGATCTTTCCTCTTCGTGGATCCTCATACTCATGCTCTTTCCCCACTTTATGTGCCTTACTCTCTGTCACATTCAGTCCATTTGTCAATGTTCAACTGAATGTTTGTCTCCAATCTCAGGATTTTTCTGATCATCAGAGCATATGCTACTCTCTCACTTGTCCAAAGTCCAGTAATTATTAATATCTGTATTTATTATCAATTACTTAAATGACACTACTTTTACTATTTACTGACTTAGTTCCTGGCTTATAAACTTCTTAAGATCAAACATTTGAACTACTCTGAAATCCCTATAGTAATAAGCATTTTATGTTGGTCATTAAAGAGGTTTATATCATATTTTTCATTGACTAGTTTCTTTTTAAAATAATGGTTAAAGTTTATTTATTTTGAGAGAGAGAGGGAGACAGAGAAAATCCCAAGCAGGCTCTGCATTGTCAGCATGGAGCCCGATTCAGGGCTCAGACTCACAAATCATGAGATCATGACCCGAGCCAAAGTTGGACTCCTAACTGACTGAGCCACCCACGTGCCCCAGTTTAGTTTTTGATACTCCATATCTCCAGAAGTTACTTCCCCATACAATAAATAATATGTAATAAAATATACATTTTCCTTTTTTTTTTGTCTAAACTTGGAACATGATTAAGAAAGTTGAACAAGAAGAGTTTATATTCAGTCTTGCAAATAGAAGAATTGATACTAAAATTATACAGCTGAAATATTTAAGGCCTTTTGATGGCTTGAAAAACTCTCATAATAATAAACTTGAGGTATTCTATGTGCCATAAGCACTTTATGCTTATGTTTTTGTTATGAGGGTAATACATCTATTATATCCATTTTGGAAACGAAGAGATTGAGTTTTCAGCATATTCAATAACTTGTGCCAGGTAAAAGAGCTAATAAGAAGTACAGGAGAAGATTACATCAAGGCTGTCTTATAAACACACGGTCACACATAAACATATCCAGAATGAGGACTCATTAAAGTACAGAACATCCAAATCTCTGACTTTATAGATGTGGAAATTGAGACACAGGTTAAACGCCTGGCCAATGTCATATGGGTACAAAATGAAAAGTCAGGATGAGAATAGGGAGCTAGTGCTTCCATTCTTGCTATATTTTATAGGCAGAGACCAGTCTTTCAGTTAATGCTATAAGTAGCTTCAATAACAGATTTTGTATTTTTTAAAAATTGTTACTGTTTATTTATTTTTGAGAGAGGTAGAGCACGCAAAATCAAGTGAGCAAGAGAGAGCATGAGCAGGGGAGAGGCAGAAAGAGACGGAGACACAGAATCTGAAGCAGGCTCCAGGCTCTGAGATGTCAGCACAGAGCCCGAGGTAGGGCTCGAACTCAGAACCTGTGAGATCATGACGTGAGTCAAAGTCAGATGCTTAACCAAATGAGCTACCCGGGTGCCCCAGATTTGTATTTTTCAAATTCTTCAATGTGCAGTAATAAAACCAACTCTTCAGATATAGGTAAATGTGCTAGAACAAGCTAGATCCATTTTTTTAAGTGAGAAAAGAACCAAGGTGAGATAAAATTATAAATACGAAGAAAGATCTTAAAGCAGATAGTTTTATGTTCTGTGTTTCTAAAAAGGAACACTGCATTGTCCTGGGTGCATCTCACTGCAGCTCTATCATGGAGTGCTTCTTCTTCTTGTTTTTGAATTTTTATTTTTATTAACTCAGATGTTCTATTCTTTTCTCCTAATGCCTACATTAGAAGAAACTCAATTAGCATTTGTAGGTATTCATAAGGGAATTCTAGTTACTTCCTACACATACCTGTTCTGATATAGCCAAAAACCATTTGGTGACATTATCAACTCATTAAAGTGAGAGATGTGACAGAAAGAGCACATGCCACATGGAATAAATATAAAAGTGTCAACCACTTAAATGGAAAAAAAATCCATCTGGCTGATTTGTCTTTGAAAAATGAGTTGTGTATTAAATTCCTTCCTTAATACATGACAGCCAATTAATCTCAAAATGGGTAGAAGCATATAGTATTCAATTTAATTAAAACCAAAGTGATTGAGAGTCTACTATATGTAACACATGTGGTAGATTTGAGAAAGATTATATAGAAGAATAAAAGGTAGCCACTTCCCTTAAGGGTGCTTGTCTTCTAAAGGGAAGGGGAGTCATTACAGGAGAATTAGATAAAAATGCTACCAAAGAAATTCAAAATAAAATGAATTAACTTCTGTATAACAGAATGAAAATGCATCATATTTACTGAGAAGGAATCCAAAAAAGTTTCAAAAGATGCTTGAGGTGAGCCTTACAGGAACAGGCCAAAATATTTAGCATCTTCTATTAGCATCTGCCTAGGATATATTTTGTTTCATACATCGTGAAAATATGAATGTACTGCATATAACATAAAATGCTGCTATGATTATAAAATGGTGACATGCATACAGAAACAAAATTAAAAGTTGTTTGAAATCAGGTATCAAAAAATAAGTGGAAGTTATTTCAGTTTAATAATCTCTCCATTAAATTAAAAATAACATGTTAGAGTGGTATCTGGATGGCTCAAATGGTTAAAGGCCCAGCTCTTGATTTTGACTTAGGTCATGATCTCATAGTTTGTGGAATCTAGGTCTGTGGTGAGTTCTTCACTGACAGTGCAGAGCCTGCTTGGTATTCTCTCACTCCCTCTCTCTCCAGGCCACACATACACACACTCCCACTCTCTCTCAAAATAAAATAATAAACATTTAAAAAATTACCTGTTAGAATAAAACCATTCTTTTTAGAATATAAAGCAATTTAATATCTACTCCAGTGATTCTGATTACATTCTTATGAAACAGAAACCATTTGATATTTTCAAATAAAGAACACTATGTATACACAGAACCTACTTAGAAGGTATTTGCCAACATATGGTAGCTGTCCCTCTCTGCCTGACTTATTTCGCTCAGCATAACACCCTCAAGTTCCATCCATGTTGCTACACATGGCCAGATTTCACATATAGGAGGATTAGCAGGAACTTAATGGAGGATCATGGGGGAGAAGGAGGGAAGAAATGGGGGAGAGGGAGGGAGGCAAACCATGAGACTTTGAATGTTGAGAACTGAGGACTGATGGGTATGGGTGAGGGGAAGGGGGGCGGTGGGCATGGAGGAGGGCACTTGTGGGGATGAACACTGGGTGTTATATGGAAACCAACTTGACAATAAACTATTTAAAAAATAAATAAATAAAAAGGAAGGTATATGCCAAACTCAGACAATGAATAGTTAGAAAGTTGACTTACCCCCAAATATTTCAAACATTAAGATACCAATTTGACCAATATTTCATCTCATATAATACATCTTCATTTACAAGACATCTCTTAATTCTAAGTACCAACAAATTCTGAGAGCTGACACAGTGATTCCAAGTCAGATCTTACAGGACCACCTGACTGAAAGATATACCATATAACTCAGTAGAAATTTTCTGATATTGCCTTAATATACTGATCAAACATACTTGATTAACAACTCTAGTAAATGGAAATCTCAACAATAAATTAATCTCCTTTTTTGTGAAGGTATTAATATGATATGCCACGAATGACTATTCTTTTAAAGCAGATGATGTATTTTCGGCAACAATTATTGAAGAGTAAATATCTATATTTAAACAAATTCTGCCACCCACCATCATGTTTCATTTGACAATCTGTTCTTCTGAATTCTAAGATTCCCATCTTTTTTTGAGAACTTTCTTAATGTCTTTTAGAGACAGTGAAAGACTTGACTGTACTATCAACTACAACCCAAATTTGTAAGCATTAAACTATTCCTTCAAAGCAGAAACAGAAATTCCCCATAATTCCTGCCACTGGAGAGAGTTTCTATGGGAGGAAAGGCACCAAAATGAGGTTGTGTTACTTAGAGGACTATAATAGATATTCTTCAAATTAATCCTAGGCACCACATGGAGTTGCACAAGACTTTTCAACAATAGATTAAATCATTTTAACAATTTGCTTTTATTATCTGTGGAACAAATATGTTCTTTAATATTTTGAGATTGTTTTACTCCTTTAAAGTGTAATTTAAAAGATACCTGTTGTGTTCATTTTATATTTATGATAGCTCTGTATCTGTTCAGAGAATAAAACATTAAGGAAAGATAGGCTTCCAACTTCATATAACCTATTATCAGGATTCTGGTTAGCAATGTCTGGCTACTCAGACAATAATCCTAATTTATTCCCTATTTTCCCAGAGCAAAGTTAAGTCCATAATAACTGTACTTTTTAAAAAAGGGTGGATATTTTGACCTAATATCGTCATTTCTAGGCTTCTAACCACCGAACTGGAGCAAATCATGGGCAGACCATATTTAACTGTAAAAGAGAGAAGCCTACTTAAACATTTTGTCTATCTTAATATACAAGAATTGTTTGGAGGGAGGATGGGGGAGAGGCAGAGGAGGAGAAGGGTCGAGGTGGAGGGGGAGAGAGGAAGATGGAGAGGGAGAAGGAAGGGGGGAGAGGGGGAGGGGGAGAGAGAATCTTTTTTTTTTTAATGTTTTTTATTTATTTTTGAGAGAGAGATAGACACAGCATGAGCGGGGGAGGGTCAGAGAGAGAGAGGGAAACACAGAATCTGAAGACAGGCTCCAGGCCCTGAGGTGTCAGCACAGAACCTGATGTGGGGCTCGAACCCACGAACTGTGAGATCATGACCTGAGCTGAAGTTGCACACTCAACTGACTGAGCCACCCAGGTGCCCCGGGGGAGAGAGAATCTTAAGCAGGTTCTATGGTCAGCACAGAACCCGACATGGGGCTCAATCCCACGACCCTGGGATCATGGCCTGAGCTGAAATCAAGAGTCAGATGCTTAACCCACTGAGCCACCTAGGCACCCCTACCATTATTGCTATTTTTTTATATGTAAGATATGGGTGAATAATGGTAAAGGTAGGAGCCTAGGCAAGCTTCCTTGCCCAGAACAATTAATTAGCCACCAGCTGCAAGTAGCTATTCAGCATCTAAGACGTGGCTGGTCTGGCTTTAGATGTACTGTTAAGTGTAAAATAAACACTGGATTTGTAAAAGTTTAAAAAATGTATAATATCTTTCATATGTTATATTAATTGTATGCTGAAACAATATTTTACATACATTGGCTTAAATAAATTATGTTATTATAGATAGTATAGACACTGTCAAATATCCTCTGGGGTCAAAATTGTTTTCATTTGAGAGCCACTGGTCTAGGGTATCCCGAGTGGTCTCATAGAAATATACCAACACAAATTTGCAATACCAAATTTGAGAAAGGAAAGACACAGATAGCTAAAATTCAAAGGAATTACGTTTGCTGATTTGATGCGATTATCAGGAGGATCATTTTTCAAAATGTCATTTTCTATTGGAAACATAATACCATCATATTACAAAGGAAGAGCAAGCTGCATAAAGTTACAAAAATATAACTGTGAATTTGCTCATAAACCGTGAATTCAAACATGTATGCCCTTAATTTAAAATATAAAGACTTCACAAAAAATGAAATTAAAATTCGAATATGTGGTATGTGTTTTTAAGACATGGTCATCTTTTCATGGCATCGTGTCATTTCCTATAATGACAAATATATGCTCTAAATGACAATCAGCTTAAATGCACATAAACAATAGACAATTATGAATAAATTCTTTCTGTGAATTCCCTGGTTGAGAATTTGGAGAACATCTAAAGAGTGATGGCTTTTAAGTTTTTTCAGTATAAAATTAAGATTTATATTTGACTTCATAATCAGTGTTTTACCCCATCAGGAGAATAATCAAACATACATGGTGAATAAAGCTTCAACTACTTGTTTTAGTAATTGTCCATGTAGCAACATAAAAAGCAGCTCAAATTCCTGAACATATAACTAATACCTGATGATTATATTGTTAAGCAAAGGTATCCGTAGTATATTTAGCTCAAGCCAATAGTCGGTAGTAATTTTTATCACAGTTCTACTGTAGGCCCTTTCAAATAGTTACTATTTCTTTATTGTGCAATACCACACAAATCAATAACCAGCTGAATTAGGGCTTGTATATAATATTAATGACTGTGTTAATACTCAATGTTGTTTCCAACCATGAAAACACGACAGGAGATCTCATGCCTCATTTGTGTTCCATTTGAAGCAAAGGCAATAACCATATCTTTAGCAAGAAAGAAAAATAAATTTGCATAATGAAATACAATCATTTTTGCAATTTCTCATTTTTATTTTAAATTAAGGAAATGTGCATCTGAATTCACAATAACTGCTCCCAAGACAGAGCAAGTTAATAATGTGAATTTGGGGGCTAAGGTTTCATTTTAAAAATGGTCAAAGAGAAGAAAAGAACCGCTCAGATAAGGTGGAAAAGCTAAGAGCACACCTGAGCACTGTGCTCTGTAGACATAAACAGCACAATTTTCACTGGGACAACAAAGAATAAAATATATTAAGATCATTTACATTAACATGCTTGTTATCAAATACACCCTCTCTGAGAATTTTACAACACCTGCTCTTTCTGCCACTATACATGTCCTGTGTCCCAGGTACCATTACTACCACGTGGTCCACTGAGAGACAAATCTGTTAGGTTGGGTCAATGAATAGCTGCAGGGTACCACTGAAACTCTGTAACATAAGGCTGTGATGGGTATGTGGCAAATAAATCTATAAAATATCCCACTTGTTAAAACTACTAATTCCATTTAATAAGACTTATCCTTCTCCTATAAACGTAATCCAACTTGAAATAAATATTTAACAGCTATTTGGAGGATGAGATGATTTCATTAGTATAGGCTGATCAGTTTTCCAACTAAAAATAAAGAACAAAGACAAGTATAGCTAACTGCTCACTGTCTCCTGGATTCTATGCTTCTTGTTACAATGCAACATAACTTGCAAAGAGACACTTTGCATTCTACCTTGGGTCCACAGCATTCTACCTTGATGAACACTTTTGTATATCTTCATGGGGAATTCTTTAGTCATGAGCCAAGAATTTTGACACTGTAATGATTCTGCCAGAGGCCACTCTGCCAACGTAATCTCATTTAGGAGAACACCCTTCTGAAAAACTGACTGAAATAATAGAAGATAATATGGCATCCAGTAAGGCAAAAACAGAGAGTCCCAGGATAGGAAAGAGTCATTCCTACTGGTTAGGAATTTCTAAAGCACTGAACAACTGACGCGCAGGGTTTCTTCTTTCCTCTTCACTCCTCCTCCTCTTCCTGCATAACCCCCAGGCCCCACCTTTTCCTCCTCCTCCTCCTCTTTCTCCTCTCTTTCTCCCACATTCACTCTCTGCAGAAAAAATAAAGTCAGCATACTGAACCCTTAAGCTTATCCAGCCCTGGGCAGAAATGTGAAGCAGGTACAGAATATGTATCATTTCTACTGACATTTGCAAGTTTTTGTGCTATCTGCCCACCCTTGCACACATCATCCACCAGCTACCCACTGTGGCATTAACTTAACCCTGTTGTCTTACTAGATGTCGAAATTACTGCTACAGAACCTACCAGTTCCTCAAGACCTTTCTCATTTATATTAACTCATATAAAGATATTATAGAATCACTGGCTACTAGTGACACATTAACTTTTAGATGATCTAGTAAAGACAGTAAATCAAATGAATAAATTTTTCAGGTGGAACTGAAATAAGCAATGATGCAAACTAGGGTAGAGAAGTTGGGTCAAATTTCTTGCCAAGTTCTTTATTATGCACACTCTTTAGTACCCACTCCTTCGATTACATGATACAGGAAAGGAATCTACTCAAAACTTGATCCTTGAGAGTGAAGTAGTTAGTGCAGAAAAAAAACTGATGTGAAAAGATCATTCTTGTTTTTATTTTTTGACATAAAACATCCTTTTGACAAGGACAGTCATGCAAAGACATTTTGTCCTGGAGAGAGATGCAAGAAGTGGTATATAGAATAAAGTAAAAGCTGAACTGAATGGTTTATGGTCTTCTGTGCCTTTCACAGGTAATTCACATATATATAACCGAAAAAAGTCCAAGCCAAAAAACCCCCAGCATATCCAAACTTTTGTAAAACTGGTTTCTTACTTAATTTGCTTCTTTGCCAGAATCATAATAGATCTGAAAATTTTCAACTGCATGATATTCTAGACACCGGGATCTAGAATACCCAAGAAAATATCCAAATGGTGTGTCAGCGGAGATAAAGTCTACTGTAAAACTGAGAAAAGTCCCAAAGTACTGATGATAAATGGCTGAATCTTCTTCTAGAATCAACTTGGTGTTTTCTACCAGTTTTTTTAGTTTATTTATTTATTCTGAGAGAGAAAGCACAAGCAGGGGAGGGCAGAGAGAGGGAGAGAGAGAATCTCAGGCAGGCTTCATGCCATTAGTGTAAACCCTGATACAGGGCTCAAACCCACAAAGTGTGAGATCACAACCTGACCCAAAATCAAGATTCAGACACTCAACTGACTGAGCCACCAAGGCGTCCCCACCAAATGGTTTCATACATACACATACAACATAGACAAGCATAGTAAAAAAATCCAAGGTAATATTTAAATGAATATAAAACTACAGGCCCATAAAAATAAATACATGTATTATATCATTAAATGTTTATATTAACAATAAGACTTTTCAGAAGTTTTAGTAGTATGTATCAACTCAAAGGGACTATATATATCAGAAACCTTTTTCTGAAAAGGACCAGAGAATAAATATTTTAGGCTTTATAGGAAATATGATGCCTGTTATAACTAGTCAAGTCTGCCAATATCTTGTGAAAGCTGCCACAGAGAATACAAAAACACATGGGTGTCACTACGTTCCACTAAAATTTTATTAGCAGAAACAGTCAGTGAGTCAGATTTGACCCACCGACCAAATGCTGATGCCTGCCCTAGATTGTATTTCCACATAAAATTCTTTGTTCTTGAGTGCAGATTTATTTCTGTGGAAGTCTGTTTCCAGCAGTACTGAGGCATGCTGCAGTAGGATTCTTAGTTTAACTTCCAAACCTATTTCAATAAACAGTTGAGACACTTCTCAGGTAATTACCAAGAGAAATGGTTCGTTTTACTATTCCTCCCACTCTTTTTTTTTTTTTTTTGCTTCCCTTGCAACTTTGCATTTAAAAGATCATCTGTTATGATCTTTCTAGTAAGTTCAGACAATTTTCAGTCTCTACACTTAGTCAAAAGATGAACAACTATAGTTGCCTTTAATAGCCATTGTACACCTTTATACAAATGCTTGGGTGATCCAGCATGGTTAAGTGAAATTATGCGTCTGGTTAGCTGGAATATGTTCATTTCTGTCTTACTGCCCCTGTGTTACAGTCTCCTGGTGGCCGTGAGTGTTCATCTGAGCAAGGTGGTAACTATAGTGCATTTCCATCTTACCTTTAGAGGACAGGAAATCTCCCTTTATGCAGAAATCACTGGTTCTACCTTTCTTAGATCTTGTAAATTAATTTATTGGAATAATGCCAGTGTGACTGAATATCCCTTTCTGTGTGTGTCCCACAACTGTGCTATAATGTTCACCCATATGTATTTGAGCCATAACTGTTTTAATATTTTCTTCTCCAGTACATAAAATTAACACAATCCGATTGCTCCAGTATGTTTGCACTCAATATTGGCTTGATTTATGCATGCATTTATGTTAGCTACTTGGATTATTTTTGAAGAGTGGTTCATTTCTGTCATTTAACTTTCCCCTGGTTACCAAAGTTCACTATCAGCACATCTTTAAAATGAGATCTCATAGGATCAGCACACACTGAACAACTTATGACATCTTATTAACTTTCCACTTTAAACAGAAGTTAAGAATTTCAAAGCCAAAAGTGAATCAAGATTCGTCTGGCTGAACACCCTCATAGAATATCTCTGTGAAAATAATGCTTATTTAATCATTATCTCAAAAATTGTACATTTCTAATATTTGCATATGTTTAATAATGAACAGAATATACTGGTACATAGTACAAGTATAAAGCACAAAGTATACATTTAAAAATAAATAAAAGTGAGGGTGTGTGTGAGTGATGCATATTCAGGAAAGTGTTACTGATAAGAAGACAAGATCAATCTATTCTAAAGAATTGCAAAGTCACTTGAAGTTCTGGCCATGTCTCCAGAAGGCGAGAAACAGGATAGCATACACAGCCGTATGGGATATCTAGTGCTTATTAGACGCTAGTTTGAGAACCTATGTTGAAATTTTGATATAGACACCGTACTGCTAACCATCCAATCCTATAGGCAGATATATGTTCTGCCTTCATTGAGCAGATGGTATACCGTATCATGCTAATAGTTATCAAGACCATGACCTTACACACTTCATGTTTCCAAACTTCATAGAGATCTCTTAGGTATCACCTAATGTTATGCTGTAAATAACAGACCCTTAGGCAGTAAAGACTGCATCAACCAGAGCTCAGGTAAGCATTATCTTGGGTTCAGAGCTGTGTAATAACATGAAAGTTCACCCTGAGGACTGTTGCTTTCAGTATCATAGCTTAAGCAACTAATATGCAGCAACTCAAATTCAGTACCTTAAGATGTTCACTTGAATTCTCAATGATCCATATAGAGGAAATTATAGGCCTTCAGAGTATTTGCAAATTAGAAAACAACATTTGTGACAAGTAAATTTTAATTTTAAAAATGTAAAACTTTGGCCTGAGTGGATTAGTTGTTTAAGTGTCCGGCGTTGGCTCAGTTCATGATCTTGTGGTTCATGACTTCCAGCCCTGCATCAGGCTCTCCGCTGTCAGCCTAGAGCCCACTTTGGATTCTGGGTCTCCCTCTCTCTCTGCCCTTCCCTCATTTATGTACATGTGCATGCACCCACCCTCCCTCCCTCCCTCTCTCTCACAAAAAAATAAATAAATAAATAAACATTAAAAATTCAAGCCTTTGAAACAACCCAAAAAATATATTATAGCTTCTTACTTAAGAAGTCTCAAACACAAGAGATGCAGAGGCTTATCTAAATGATTCAGGCAAAAAATAAATTCTTTTTATTCTTACAGCACATTCTTTGTCCCTGTGTTACATGAATGATCCCCCAATTTTACTCAATGTTTCCAATGTGGCATTTTCAGGCTAATGATCTTAAAATAAATATACAGGATTGAAATGTGTACCATTAGTAACTGGCACAAAAAATCTGAAAAACTCTAAAAGTTCTAATTATATCAGAACTCTTAATGGGGCAGCTGGGTGGCTCAGTCGGTTAAGCATCTGACTTTCGCTCAGGTCATGATCTCAAAGTTCGTGGGTTCGAGCTCCATGTTGGGCTCCGTGCTGACAGCTAGCTCAGAGCCTGGAGCCTGTTTCGGATTCTGTGTCTCCCTCTCTCCCTAACCCTCCCCTGCTCATGCTGTCTCTCTCTCTCTCTCTCAGAAATAAATAAAAGACTTAATTTTTTTTTTAAAGAACTCTTAAGTAGCTGATGGTATACATATTCACCAAACCCAACTTCCCTCTACTGTTGTATTATACTGAGGACTGGAAATCACCCAGGGGCATATTCTCTAAGAAATGCTCTAAGAAGATACACATTCCTTTATGCCTTGTGTTTGTTTTACATAAAACAACTATATCATCTTTATTGTATGGGGGTAGAGTCTTTTAAGGCACAAATATTAAACATTTATTGCTCTCACTGACCCTGTGGAGCAGCTCTGTAGGGCTAAGTCTTTCCCTGCCTAGGATGAAATTTCAAGCAAATCCCATAATCTTTATGACATTGTTAGATAATGAAAAGATATGTGGTCACATTTAGTCATAAGAACACTCTTATTCTTCCAATTAAAGTATCAATTATTTGTAATTATCAAAACTCCATAGTCTTATTCAGTTAGAAGCTGGTTCACTTACCTCGACAATCCTGCATTTCTCCTAAGAAGTCATCTGGTTCTTTGTCACCTCTACCCCATCTTAAACTTCCTCTTTTTCTCACACTCCTACTCCAAATAGGAAGCCTATGGGATCAAGAACACATTTTGCTTCAACGACAAATGTATTTCCTTGATAATTCCCTCTGAGTATAAGAGATTCCTAATGCCAACTATTATTTTATAGAGTGTTTCTTTTGTGTTTTGTGTGAGAATTACTGAGAAATATCCCAACTGCAGCCAGCCGAGTTTATCATTCTTGACCTTGAAAATGTCCCTTCTATAGTTGGAAGTCAGGACACTTCCCTCAGTTTCTATTCATAAGCTGGAGTTACTTTCTACAACTGATCAGACAAAAATATTAGGAAGAATCCAAGAGAAACCTAGACAGGTTTTTTCATGTAAAACCCATACTTACTACACTGCTGGTTGCTTTTTAATTATTTATTATTTATTTTTATTTTTGATGGGTGGGCAATTTGATCTCTGTGGCCTCTGTGTTAATTCAGTATTTTTTTCTTTCCAGATCCAAGTCTGTCACCAGTGCCTCTAAAACCAAAATCTTAGCAGACCAGTTTTAAATTTCCATCTAGTGTAATTAGCATGGGGACAAATTTGCCATAAGTTCCTGTTTTCCAATAAATAAATCATTTTGAATCCCTCACTGAGAATATTTAGGTTTCTTCCCAGAGGTACCTACCATCCAAAAGGTGTTTATCATGGACAGCTACATGCAAAAAAATGAAACTGGACCACTATCTTATACCATATACAAAAATAAATTCAAAGTGAATGAACGACTTGAATATAAGACCAGAAACCACAAAATTCCTAGAAGAAAACACAGGCAGTAAGGAATTTGACATTGACCTTGGCAATATTATTTGGGACCAATCTTCCCAAGCAAGGCCAAAAAAAAAAAAAACCCAAAACAAAACAAACACAAACAAAAACTAAAACGAATGAGATTACATCAAACTAAAAAGTCTTTGCACAGCAAAGGAAACCACAACAAAACAAAAGAGCAATCTACTGAATGGAAAAATGTATTTGCAACCACACATCTAACAAGGGGGTAATATCCAAAATATGTATAAAGAACATGCACAACTGATCATCAAAAAAATCCAAACCAGTTAAAAAATGGGCAGAGGACTCAAATATACACTTTTCCAATGAAGATAATACAGATGGCCAACAGGCACATGAAAAGATGCTCAATGTAAGTAATCATCAAGGAAATGCAAATCAAAACCACAATGATATCACCTCATGCCTGTCAGGTAGGCTATTATCAAAAAGACAAAAAATAACAAATGTTGGTGAGAATGTAAAGAGAAGGGAACCCTCATACATGGTTGGAGGGAATGTAAACTGGTAATAGCCACTATGGAAAACAGTATGGAGGTTCCTAAAAAATTTCAAAAACAGAACTGCCATATGATGTAACAATTCCACTTCTGGGTTTCTGAAGAACATGAAAACACCAACTGAAAGAGATAAATGAACCCCTATGTTTATTGCAGCATTATTTATAGTAGCCAAGATATGGAACCACCCTAAGTGTCCACTGATAAATGAATGGATAAAGAAAATTTATACAACAGAATATTACTCAACCAAAAAAAAAAAAAATGAAATCTTGCCATTTGCGACAACATGGATGGATCTCAAAGCTAATTATGCTAAGTGAGATAAGTCAGATACAGAAAGACAAAGGACATGTGATTCACTTAAATGAGAACAAAACAAATGAACAAACAAAAAATAGGAAGAAATTTATATATAAAGGAAACTGTTGGTTCCCATAGCAGGGAGGGATTTGGGGCTGGAAGAAATATGTGAAGGAGATTAAGAGGTATAAAATTCCAGTTATAAAGTAAACAAGGCAGAGAGATGAAAAGCACAGCATAAGGAATATAGTCAATAATATTGTAATAACTATGTATGGTGGCAGATGGTAACTAGACTTATGGGGATCATTATGTAAGGTATAAAAGTATTGCATCGCCATGATACAGAGCTGAAACTAACGGGATACTGTATATCAATTATACTTCACTAAAAAACAAAAATTTTTAAAGGTGTTTATCTTTCCTAAATTTTTTATTTTATTACATCTCTATGGCATCATAAATAATGTATTATAAATTTCATTTTTGTATTTAAGCTTCATATAAGTGGTACAATATAATTTGTATCTTTCTGTGATCTTATTTCTGCTCTATGTTTTAAAAGTTTAGTGCTATAGCACACTTCTAATTCAAGATTTGCAGAACATTACATCACTGACTCATATAAATGCTTATTTATTCATTTTAACATCTACTACATACTTCATTGGAAAATATATAATTTATTGATTTATTTTCCTATGTATAGGTCACATTCTTTAACAATGTTGTTACCTTTTTTAAATGCTTATTTATGAGAGAGAGAGAGCAAGAGAGAGCGAGCTTGAGCAGGGGAAAGGCAGAGAGAAAGAAAGAGAGCAAGCTTCAGCAGGGGAGGGGCAGAGAGAGAGAGAAAAAGAATTCCAAGCAAGCTCTATGCTGCCAGCATGGAGTCAGATGTGGGGCTCAAACTCACAAACTGTGAGATCATGACCTGAGATGAAATCAAGGGTCAGAAGCTCAACCGACTGAACCACCCAGGCACCTCGTTCATATGTTATTTCTAATTTTTCACCATTACAAACTATGTTATATTAAATAATTGTACAAATGTTCCCCCATATTTTCTAGTTTTTCTAGAGTATGTATACTCCTACAGGAGTTAATCTTAAGGATATGAACATCCTTAACTACTCTAAAGCTTGTCAAATTTTTAAGTGATTGTACCATTTTGCCCTACTATGGCAGCACTTGAGGGCTTTTGTTTTCCCCAATTCTTATGATACTTCATCTAGCAGACTTTTGAAAAAACTGGCAATCTGATGAGTGGTGTATTATTATTAATTTTTTTGCCATTCTTAAATCATCAGTGAGTTTTAATGTGTTTTAAAAATGTTGGGACTTCTCTTTTTATTCTGTCTTTCTCTAGTTTACAAGCACATCTTATATATTTTGAATACTAATCCTTTGTCACTTCTATGTATTTCAAGAAATAGCTCCTGGGGCACCTGGGGGGCTCAGTTGGTTAAGAATCCGAATTCGGCTCAGGTCATGATCTCACGGTTCGTGGGTTCGAGCCCCACGTTGGCTCTGTGCTGACAGAGCCTGGAGCCTGTTTCAGATTCTGTATCTCCCTCTCTCCCTGACTCTCCCCTGCTCATGCTGTCTCTCTCTCAGAAATAAATAAAACATTTTAAAAAATTAAAAAAAAGAAACAGCTCCTGTTATTTGGCTTCTGAGCTGTGAAAGTTACAAATGGTCTGAGTTGTTTTACTGAAATAAGAAAAGCCCCAGCACAGCAGTGACTCCAGCCAGGGTATAAAGTACACTGACTACTAGCGTTGCTTTACAATTATGGGTCTAAAAAGCTCTGGGATGATAGATCAGCATGTCAGTATTGTTCATTGATAAAGAAGACAGATGATTTGCCCCTAGTCTTGCTGAGGGACCTGGAGCACTCTGCCACCAGGACAGGTAATGCAGCAGGAAGATGCCTACATGATCATCAGGGTATAAGGAATCTTAGCTAAGACTCCACATTGAGCTCCCCAGCTCTGTGGTTTTTTGTACACACATAGGTGGTTTCTGATAAGAGAGACAATCATGTTCCTGGCCTGACAAAGTGCATACTGGTATGACTTTTGCAAAGGGAGGACAATAGGAGCTAATGTCTGACATCTCTAGACCTTTGCTGTGAAAAAGCCTTTGGCTGTGATCTATATCCTGACTTTAATGCAGTTGTTTTATTGTAGCCTTTTCATGCAATGAACTAGAGATTTTTAAGCCCTATTGTTGTTAGTCCTGTAAGTCTTCTTTAGCAATTGACCCTTGTCTAATACCTAATGCCTAATGTCCATTGTCTAATCCATAATGCAGTTTGCCAATTAATACTGTTTACAACGGAATCATTGATTTCTGTAATATGAAAAAAATAAAGCAACACTTATTATTAAAGTGGCTGTATTGCAGACTGTTTGGATTGTGTTAACAATATGAATATACCTATTTGCTATTTGAGACTAGTACTTCCTAGAAAATAAGTGAACTTCTCAAGATGGTCCAGAAGAAGTTCATAAAATATTAAATGGAGTATTAGGTTTTTCACATATTGGTAAATGCCATAATTGAATACTTCCAAGTATTAGAATGTCCAGTAGGCAATTTTCCTTAATAGTAATGAACAGTTTGCTTGGAGTGGATACAGATGGCCAACAAATGTTCATGGTGGGAAAATCTTCTCAACTTAATATACTGGTTTAAATATCTTCACACAATGTTTTGTTTTGTAGCATATAATTATAATGGTTAAGACTGTTCTACACGTGGGCAATAAAATAGAGAAGAGAGCCAATAATCTAGAAAAAAATTTAAATTAGAATTACTTTTTTCAGTACATATCAGACAAAAATGTGTTATATATGCATATAAAAAGATAAAACAATTTCTTCAAAATATGCAAACCATTCAGCTGTAAGTAAAAAGACTATTTGCATATTTGGAAATATATTTATATATGTATATTTATGAATTATATATATATACATTTATATACCCACAAAACATGTCTCCATACATGGAATATATACATTTATAAATTCATATTTACCTAATGATTTACTTTCATTTGAAATGTTCTGATGGTGATAATAAGGGTCTCAAATACAAATGTCCACATTCATCCAGTTATTTATTATTAAACCAATTATTTGATAGATATTTTGAGTGTTCGAAATGCCAGACAGTGGACCAAAGACTGAAGAATAAGGAATAAATTAGACATGACCCTAAAGAGTTTATAAACTTATATAAAATTAAACCAAATAAATGCCAGGAGGAAATAAAGATAAATAACTAGAGTGACTCAGTGGAAGGAGAGACTTTTACAGTATGGGAAACTGAAAAAGTTTCATGAAATAAATGTCAGCTTCACCTAAAATAACAATTAATTCAACTGAAAAATACGTAGAAGATCTGAAGACATTTTTCCAAAGAAAACATACAGATGGCTAACAGACACATGAAAAGAAGTTCAACATCACTGATCTCAGGGAAACACAAATCAAAGTCACACTGGGATATCACCTCACACCTGTCAGAATGGTCATCAACAAAAACACCAGAAACAAGTGTTGACAAAGATGTGGATAAAAGGGAAAGCTTGTTAGCTTCTGGTGGGAATGTAACTTTGCACATCCATGGATGGAAAAGAGTATGGAGATTCCTCAAAAAATTAAAAACAGGACTACCATATAATCTGGCAATTCCACTTCTGAGTATTTATCTAAAAAAAAAAAAACAAAAAACAAAAAACAAAAAAAAAACCCCACTAACTTGAAAAGATCATGTGCATCCCTTTGTTCAATGCAGGATTATTTACAATAGCCAAGATAAGGAAACAACCTAAATGCTCAATAATGGATGAATGGATAAAGAAGATGTGGTGTATATATATATAACGGAATATTACTCAGCCATGAATAAGAATTTAATCTTGCCATTTGTAACAACATGGATGGATCTTGAGAGTATCATGCTAGGTGGAATAAATCAAAGAAAGACATACATATGATTTATTTAAAGTAAGCTTTCTGCCCAATGTGGGGTTTGAACTCATGACCCTGAAATGAAGAGTCACATGTCCCACTGACTGAGGTAGCCTGGCACCCCTATAGGATCTTTCTTAGACATGGAATCTTAAAAACAAAAAATAAGTGCATAGATACAGAAAACAGAACAGACTGGTGGTTGCCAGAATGAGTGAGGGATGGGAAGAATGGGTGAACTTTTGGGGTTTTTTGGGTTTCTTTACTTAAAAAAATCAAATAATAATAATAAAAAAAACTAGATAGAAGAGACATATCAAAGTTTATTTGGGACAGTTCCTATAGGGGAAAACAATGGATAATGAGACAAATATTCTTAAGGTATCCTTGGGCTTCTGATGTAAACCAGACTCTGGTTCACTGAAATAGCTGATGGAAAAATAACGTTGTTATGCATAATTTTACAAAACGTATTCTGTTTTTATATTCCAAACACATGTGAAATTTTCTTAAAAAAAAAACAAAAAACAAACAAAACCCCCAGAAAACTATAAAGATGATTTGGAAATGCAGTCTGGGCAGAAGATTTCTAAAAGAATAATGTATCAGTCAAATTCTGAGTGTGGAAAAAATGGACTCAGGATAAAGATAATTCAGTTTCGATGGATAAGAGTATATAATGATGGGATTAAAGGAAACCTGACTGAAAAGTGTGATGGAAACAGACCAAAGTGGACCTTATATGTGAGCCTATGGAATTTGGTCTAAGTAGTAATATAAGAGGAAGCACTGAAAAGTCTTTAAGTAGCAGAGTGATATGTACAGTTTCCTGTGTTTAAGAGCAATTCAAAGGCCCCTATCTTGGAAGTTCTGAGACCAATTCAGACTAACAAAAACATTACATAGCTGTGTTGTTTACTACAGTAGCTATTAGCCTTATGTGTACTTTCAAATTTAAATTTGATTAAAGTTTCAGTTCTTCATTTGCACTAGCCACATTTCAAACGTTCAATAGCTCCCCTAATGGCTACCATATTTGATACCACAAATATAGAAAGAACACTTCCATCATTGCAGAAAGTTCTATTGGCTAGCACCGTCTAAAGCTATAGACCTTACCGATCTTATTTACAGCTATAGCAATAGATCCTGGAGAGGAGGGAGAGAAAAGACTGATGATATATCAGATGGAGCTTTCAAAACTTTGTGACGACCTAACTGGAAAGGGACAGAAAGAGATGGGAATTAGAAATGGCCAGTGGAACGAGGCTAGGATAGGAGACGGACATTTGTATTATCTGTATATACTTGGTAAATAAAAAGAGTGGATAAAAGTATTCAAAGCAGAGACTTCGGGAATACAAAGATTTTTTTAAATGTTTATTTCTGAAAGAGTGTTCTGGGGAGGGACAGAGAGAGAGGGGGACAGAGAATCTGAAGTAGGCTCTATAGTGACAGCATAGAGTCCAAAGTGGGGCTCAAACTCACAAACCATGAGACCATGACCTGAGCCAAAGTCAGATGTTTAACTGACTGAGCCACCCAGGAATCCCAGAAGATTGTTTTTTAAAACTGTCATTAATGTGTTAGGGAAGCAAGAGGAGTACAAAAAAATAAGATATAGAAAGAAGCAGTGGACAAAAACAAAAATGGAGAAGTATGAGAAAAACACAGTAAACAAGTAGAATACAAAGCAGAAAATTATTTCAAGAACAGAATAATTGTGTGCAACATTAAATTTCATTGTGATAAATACTGTAGTATTCTTGCCTGAATATGAAAATGGACTAGGGTAACATTACATAAAATACTGTTAATAGCTTAGTTAATGTGTTTTAATATATATTTAATAAGAAAAAAACAGTCTTAAGTTAGTGTCACATTCACAAGTCAGTTAATGGATGGAGACCAGATTTGTCTTCCATAACATGACTTAATGATATTCATGGGTGAACAACTGTTAATAAATTAATTACAGTCAAGTTCTTCCTATCCTATTTTTCTTTTGAATATTTTTGTACATGATTTTAGTCTACTGAAGTCATACCTGAAAGAATTAAATTTACACTCACTATTCATCTGTACTTTGTCTCAATGGAAAAAAAGTCAGCAAAATTATTTCTTCCAGCTTTCTCCAGAGGGAACATTCAAAGGTACTATTTAGCATTTAAAAGGAATCCCTGCATTTCCAAAGTTCTCTGAGATTACATAATATATATTCCAAATGCGCTGGTCATCAAATTATTTAGTCTACTGTACAACAGCATGGACTTGACTGAAAATTCCATTAAGAAATGTCTCTAGAGTACATTTGACCTTGGTACATTAGATTGAAAATATGCTGATAGATTTGCCTGGCCTAGGAATAAGTACTTTAAAACAATGAGAAGGACTGTAACTTCCCTTGCTTCATGCGGCACTTCTGTGTTTAGCATTTTTAAATGTTTTAGAAGAAAATGAAACAAATTAGATTAAAATTGTCATTATGTAGTGAGTTACAATTATTCTAACAAAATACACATTAAATCAAACTTTGTTTTAAAATATTATTTAAGTCTGGTGCTATACAAGAGCAATTTGAAGAATTGGTCATATTATAAAATATGATTCTTACTTTATTTTTTAAATTTTTTAATGTTTTATTTATTTCTGAGAGACAGCGTGAGCAGGGGAGGGTCAGAGAGAGAGGGAGACACACAATCTGAAGTAGGCTCCAGGCTCCAAGCTAGCTGTCAGCACAGAGCCCAATGCGGAGCTCGAACCCGCGAACTGTGAGATCATGACCTGAGCAGAAGTCAGACGCTCCACCAACTGAGCCACCCAGGAGCCCCGATTCTTACTTTATTGAAAACCGAAATCTAAGCACATATTTAGTAGGTTTTGTTTATCTTTTAATTTTTGAGGGGTACCTAGGTGGCTCAGTTGGTTGAGCGACTGACTTTGGCTCAGGTCATGATCTCATGCCCCACATCGTGCTCAGAGGGCCTGCTTCAGATCTTCTGTCCCCCTCTCTCTGCCCCTTCCCTGCTTGTGCTCTTTCTCAAAAGTAAACAAATCTTTTATTATTTTATTCATATAATTTATTGACAAATTGGCTAATGTACAGTGTGTACAGCATACTCTTGGTTTTGGGGGTAGATTCCCATGGTTCATCACTTACATAAAACACCCAGTGCTCATCCTAACAAGTGCCCTCCTCAATGGCCATGACCCATTTTCCCCTCTCCCCACCCCCATCAACTCTCAGTTTGTTCTCTGTATTTAGGAGTCTCTTATAGTTTGCCTCCCTCCCTCTCTGTAACTATTTTTTCCCATTCCCTCCCCCACGGTCTTCTGTTAAGTTCCTCAAGATCCACATGAATGAATGAAAACATGATATGTGTCCTCTGACTGACTTATTTCACTCAGCATAATACCTTCCAGTTCTATCCACACTATTGCAAATGGCATGATTTCATTCTTTCTCATTGCCAAGTAATATTCCATTATATTTATATACCACATCTTCTTTATCCATTTATCAGTTGATGGACATTTAGGCTCTTTCCATAATTTGGCTCTTGTTTAAGCACTGCTATAAACACTGGGGTGCATGTGTCCCTATAAATCAACACTCCTGTATCCCTTGGATAAATTCCTAGTAGTGTTATTGCTGGATCATAGGGGAGTTCTATTGTTAATTTTTTGAGGAACCTCCACACTGTTTTTCAGAGGGGCTGCCCCAGTTTGCATTCCCACCAACAGTGTAGGAGGGAACCCGTTTCTCCACATCCTCACTAGCATCTGTGGTTTCTAGACAGAGAATCCCAAGCAGACCCCACACTGTCAGCACAGAGCCTGACATGGGGCTCAATCTCAAGAGTTGAAAGATCAGGAGTCCATAGCTTTAACAGACTGAGCCACCCAGGTGCCCCTATTTAGTAGGTTTTAAATGCCTCTTTTAGTTAAGCAAAGCGTTCATGTTATTTTTCAAGAGTAACTAAAATTCATTTCAAAAGTATCAATTGGCATTAAATAAATAATACATATATATATAATTTAAATATTTTTCAGACTAAAATTATTTTTAAATATTTACTGCAAAATATTGGTAGAAAACACATAGAGATGATAGTGATAATCTGGTTGTCTTTGACTTCAGTTTTCCCTCACATACTGTACCTGTTACAGCCCATAATAATCATGCAGCACTTTTAAAATGAGAAAAATTCGTTTTTTTTGGGTAAATATAACACTACTTATCTAAACTGTTACCAATGAAAATGTGGATCTTGTCTGAACTATTAAAAAAGTTGGTCAAAAGGTACCAACTTACAATCATAAGTATTTTCAGGGGATCTAGTGTGCAGCATGGGGACTATAACAATACTGTATCGTATTCTTGAAATTTGCTAGGAAAGTAGATTTTAAGGGTTATCAACACACACACACACACACACAGTAACTTTAACAAAAGCAGTATTTGTGAAGGGAGTTTTGAGTAGAAATTATTCTGAAATATGAATATTTTACAGTTCAGTGAGGAGAGGCTATCAATTAACAGGTATGTTTGAGCTTTTAGGCTTTATCTCTTTCCATCCTTTAAAAAATTATCTGGTTACAGGGGCACCTGGCTGTCTCAGTGGGTAGAGCATGTGACTCCTGATCTTGGGATTGTGAGTTTGAGACCCATGTTGGGCGTAGGGATTAATTAAAAACAAAATCTTAAAAAGATTATCTGACTATAAAAGCTGTACTTTTGAAAAAATATGTTATCATTTATTATTTATGACAAATAAGATACTATATAAACACCTTTAAAAACAGTACTGCAAAAAAAAGCACCACATTTAATGATCTAAAACAATTCTAAATGGTCATTATTCTTATTTAGGGGGTCATTATTCTTTTCCCTATTTTACATATATGGATACTGATAACATCATTTATCAGTCCCACAGAAAGTAAATAGATCCAGACTTATCTATTTCAAATTGTTGGCTCTTAACTGCTGGATCATGCAGTTTCTTTAGAGAAAACAAAACAAAACTTTAGACACTGTAGACATACCAATATACCTTATTCCAAACGATTAAGGAAGAAAATATAGATTTACTCAAATCCCACAACTCAGAAAAACTTTTGGTGAATTTTCTTCTTCCCATATATTATGTATTCCAAAATGATATATAATCTTAAATATTCAGCTTAATCTGTGAGCATCCCCTATCTCATTAAAAATTCCCTGTTTTCTAACAGTAATGGGAAACACGCATTTGTTTGATTTTACCTTATCTAATGATGGAAAAAGTATACACTGTTTTGAATTCTACTAGTGTTGTATTAATTTTAAGCTTTGCTAGTGTTTTATTTAATTAATATTTCTTCAATTATTTCTGCATCACTTACTAGTCTTCTCTGTTCCTCAAACATACATGGTGTGTTCCATCCTGAAGATCTCTATGCTTACTGTTTTCTCTGTCCTGATTGTTCTGACCACAGATACTGGCAGAGCAGTTTCCCTTTTGTTCTTCTGATCCTCAAGTATCTCCTTCTCAGTAATGATTTACGTGGCTGACCTGTTAAAAACTGCAGTCATGTGACCACAAACTCTCCATTCTCACCATCTCTATCCCCCTTTTGTATTGGCTTTTACTATTTGAGCTGTTACCATCTAACATGCAATATAGTTCACCTATGTTAAATTGGTTATTATTGGTCTTTACCTGCTAGTTTGCAAGCTGCATATGAAGACAGTGGTATTTTTCCTGATTTACTCACTACTATGTCTCCAGTACCTAGAACAGTTTTCTGGTATGTAGTAGATGTTCAATATATGTCAAATAAATACACGATGAGGCATCAATAAAATTATCACAGTGTGTTCCTTGTGTTTTTCATTGAAATCAATGAATTGAGCAACAAAAGTAAATAATGCAGGCTCTCATGCACCTACGGTATCTAATAATTAGTAAATTCAGGAAGAGAGAAAGTAAGGATATCCTCAGGTGGCCCAAATAAAGACAAAACACTGCTGGAGCCTAAATATTGGTGTAATAGTGAAAAGGAATATTCTCTGTGGCTTTCTGGTAATTTTTTTTACACTGGTCAGTACAAACTTTTAATTAATCCAAACATAAAATTTCATCCCAATTTTAAGTTTGTACATTTATCCCTAAATTATTTAAAATTTAGCATATCATATTGCCAGAACAGGACAAGAAATGAAAATTACACAGCAGTTACTTTCATGAGCATGGAATTACAAAAATAATAACTTTACTATGAATTAACCATGAAGCAAGAAATTCCAAGAAAAATGACATGTATATCATGTGTATATGATAATAATCAAGCTAAATTTCCATCAACTATCTAATACTACCTTAACTTTGGAAAATCAATGTATGCAGTCTATCAAATTGAAAATTAAAAAAGAAATTTCATATGATAATCTCAAAAGATGCAGAATAAGTGATGAAATTCAACATTTGTGGGTTTTTAAATTTTATTTATCTTTTAAAGATTTTATATTATTATTTAATTTAAATCCAAGTTAGTTAACATATAGTATAATAATATCAGGAATAGAATTGATTCATTGCTTATATAGAACACATGCTGCTCATTCTGGCAATATTTCAAATTCTTCCTAGAGTGAGGAGGAGTCTGACTCAGTCACCAAAGTAAATATACTCACCCAGTTCCTACACTCAAGTCAGTTCAGAAACCCAGAAAGCCTTTACTGATGGGGGGCTATGTCACGCTGAAGGATGTCCCTGCAATGCAGCCAGATGGGATTACAGTGATTCCTCCAAGCCTTTTCCTAGAGGGAATGATAGCCATTAATTGAGATGTATGGGTACTAGGGGGTAAAAAAGGTGTCCTAAACTTTTGGGAATTATTAGACGTTAGCTATGAATTGTCTCTAATCCCTGAGGAGATGGAATGCTGTCTTGATCTGCTGATGTAAATAGAGGTTTAGGGAAATCACATGTAGAATGAGTCTTAGTCTAAGTTCCTTCAACAGTGGGTTCGGATAGGCCAGACTTATCCTGTGGTTAAGTTCTTGGTTACTGAGTACATATTGGCAAAGATTTATGAGGTATCTGGCAGAAATTCCATGGAGTGAGAGCTATTAAGAAGGGCCAAAAACCATAATAATAGAAATAAAAATTTTAAAAAAAGAATGGCCTATTTGAAGCCTGTGGAACTGTGCCCTTCTTCCAAAATAGTAAGCCAAAACACTACCACGTTGCCAGAGGACTTCAGAGATTAATGTCACCTTCAAAAACTTAAAAGATGCAGTTGCCACTGATTTTCATTTAACTCACCTATTTTACATCGCAGCAGGCACACGGATCTCAAGGAGTGACTGCAGATTATTATAAATGTAATCATATGGTGATTCTATCTATTGTTCCAGAGAAAAGAATCTTCACTGGGGCACAGTGACACTGACCCTAGCACCTGGCATAAAGCTAACTTAGCAAACACTTCTTTTTCAATACAAATCAGCAAAGAAGATAGGAAGTTGTCTGCTTTCTCCTGCCAAGGGCAACGGTGCACGTTCCTCGTCTCATCTAAGCACTCTAACAACGCTATTGCTCTTGTTTAAAATATAATGCATTGCAGGGATTATGGTTTTATCCAGATCCCACAGATCATCTTACTTTGGTTATGCTAACCGGATCTTGTCACAAAGAAAAGGCCAGCACCCTAGGCGGCAAAACACAAACATACAATCCTTGAGAAGCTCATTTGCCTCATCACTAAAGTTACTAGGTATCCAATAGTCTAAGGAACACTGGAATCTTCCCTCTAAAGTGAGAAACAAGTTCCTAGAACTCAAATGTACCACAGTGAAGAAAAGCACAATTCTTGGAAATGGGCAGCAAAGCACACCACGCTTAGGAGTCTTTGTCTGATGACTGTGGGTAACTCAGGAGCTGGCCACTTTTAAGTCCTCATATAAGAGAGAAATCTATAGCAAGCTGGGACTGTGGTTCAAAACACCTAAGTATGTGACCTTCTGCCCTAAGAGGGGTGTAGTGATAGTTACAATGTCTGTGGCATAGAGGCAAAGCACAAAAACAAATCAGAGCAGGGACCCCTAGAGTTTTGGAGGAGGGTGATGCTATATTCTGCCAAAACCTTTTCCCCTTTTGTTGGTTCATTAATTGGGCCTCCAGAGGCAGAGGGAAAGGAGAGGGCGAAGACAGAGACGACCACTTGGGATGGGTAGGGGGCGGGTTCAAGAAGCAAGGGAACTTACCTGCGAGGCTTGTTTTGGTGCTCAAAGACGAGATCTCCGTGCCCCACCGCCAGAATCTTTTTTTTTTTTTTTAAGTAAGCCCTACATTCAAGGTGGGGCTTCAACTCATGACCCGAGTGGTGCAGAATCACATGCTCTACAGACTGAACCAACTAGGCACCCTGACCACCAGGATCTTAACGTTTACAGACGCCTTCCCTGGGCTCAGTCATAGGAACATAGTGCTTGCTCAAGCCTGTGTCCTGGCAAATAGCTCCGGCTGTGAGACCACGTGCTGGACGTACATTAGGAGCACAGGTGTTGGTGGGGAGGCTCCTACTGCCTGAGTTTAGCTCCAGGGGTCAACTAGCGGTCATGCCCTCTCAGTGACCTCCTCCACCACCATTTGGAAATGAGGCCCTCGTTTGCTGTAGATGCTGACAGGGAATGAATGTGTGAGTATGGAAAATGAAGTGAGCGTCCAACCTCAGCTTCCCACTGTTGCTTATGTGCTGCCAGACACATATACTCATTTTTTGCGTTTATATATCAATATTCCATTTCCTTAAATGAAATGAGACCTGGGATACTGGTGCAAAACAGCTTTAATAGCACAAGCAAGTTTTATGAGCCTATGGCTCACACTCTTACTATACCTACTTCTTCTGTTAGCTACTCCTCCCTGGAACCCACACCTATGGTTTTAAGGGGAGTTCCCTGAAACAAATTAAAAGAGTCAGAAAAAAAGACATGGCCTGTGAATGATTGTACATGTATGAAGGAATGAGTTGGCAGCACAAGTTTACTGCATTACAGCCTTACAAAGGAAAAGACTGTGGTAAAGGGAATTCTGCTCAACGAGCAGAAAGTTGAGTGTATTTTATTTTCTTTGTATAGAAAGAGCGCCTGTGATACTGTTTTACAGTGACTTATGGACAACTGGGGTAGCACTGATGAAATTTTGGTAGTAGTTACTTTTGTTCCTTTAAAGCTCAAGAGCTTTTCCTAGGCACCAGCTCCTTCAGGGCTTCATGAAGGGTCCCTTTGACAGCTTTTCCTCCTCTTGCCTCCCAGTATTAGGGGAGGTAAAAGGATTCCCACAGTGGCTCTCTGAGTGTCCCAGCACTCCTTACCGGTCCCCTTAATTCTGTCCTTGCCTTTTATATAAAAACTCCATCAAATTCAATTAGACTTGGAGTTAGCATTCCATTTTCTGAGGGAACCATGACCAATGTAGATGTGATAAGAGGCAACCAAAATTGCCCTTTTATATATTTAAATGTTTATTTTGACACATTGAGCACATGCCCACACATGCACACATGAACAGGGGAGGGGCAGAGAGAACAGGAGAGAGAGAATCCCAATCAGGCTCCTTGTTCTCAGCACAGAGCCCAGCGTGGGGCTCCATCTCACAAACAGTGAGATCATAATCTGAGCTGAAATCAAGAGTTGGACACTTGGGGGACCTGGGTGGCTCAGTCAGTTCGTGGGTTTGAGCCCCACAGTCGGGCTCTGTGCTGACAGCTCAGAGCCTGGAGCCTGCTTCAGATTCTGTGTCTCCCTCTCTCTTTCTCTGCCCCTTTCGAGCTAACGCTCTGTCTCTTTCAAAAAAAAAACATTAAAAATTTAAAAAAGAGTTGGACACTTAACTGACAGAGCTCCCCCACTCAGCCCGTTTATTTAGAAGTCTAGAGATCCAAAGAAATGTAAAGCTCTTAAAAGAGAACTGTTGCTGATTAGATTGTGTTAATTAGACTATTCTAGGAATGTGGTTTACCACTGAGATGTAGCCTATGTGGAAATGATCAATTTAACCACCTCAACACACCCAAAAATATAATAGTAGGGGAAAAACCAGGCAACAGTGATTTTCAAAAGTTATTTTACTTAAAAAACAATAAAAGGGGGGCACGTGGATGGCTCAGTCAGTTAAGCTTCCAACTGTTGATTTCAGCTCAGGTCATGATCTCACACTTTGTAAGTTCGAGCCCCATGCTGGTCTCTGCACTGACAGTGCGGAGCCTGCTTGGGATTCTGTGTCTCCCTCTTTCTCTGTACCTTCCTCTCTCTCTCTCAAAAATAAGTAAAATATTTATCATAGAAAAACAGTAAAGTGGAATTAGCCTATATTGGTTACTGGTTCTAAGAATATACCATTTTTTTATGGACAAGAATGTTTAACAGTTGTAAGTGGAGTTATAAGTACTCTTAGTATATAACACCCTTTTTCACATCCGGGGAGTTTTTTCTTGTCTACTTCTTTCTGGGAGTGTATATGAGACAGTGGTGCATGAGGATGGACTAGTAGGGATAGAAGAGTAACGATGGTGGTTAGATAACTGCAGACCTGTTTGCCAGATGTTGGCTTTCTCTGGCAGAAAACCATGAATGAAAACTAAAATCTGTTTTTAAAAATATCAATTTCAGTTTAGGTGCTCTATTAGATGTTAATAACTGTAAGAAATTTAATGGAATAGGACACTTAAATGTGAACAATGACTTTTTAATTTTTTTCTGAGGAGAGTCCTCTGAGTCTCTTGTATTTCAACATTTACTTCCTTTCCCAGGTTGGGTAAGTTCTCTGCTATAATTTGTTCCAGGACTCCTTCAGCACCTTTCCCTCTCTCTTCCTCTTCTGGGATTCCTATGATATGGATATTGTTGCGTTTGACCATATCGCTGAGCTCTTGAACTCTTCTTTCCTGTTCCTGGATCAGCTTGTCTCTTTTTTTGTCAGCTTCTTGTTTTTCTATAATGGTGTCTTCTAAATCACTTATTCTCCTTTCTGCCTCTTCGATCCGTGCATTGGAAGCCTCTAATTTATTATGTATCTCATTTATTGCATTTTTTAATTCTTCATGCCTATTTTTATTTTCCAATTTATCTGTAGCCATAGTTTCTTTGATGTCCCCTATGCTTTGTTCAAGCCTAGCTATTAATTTTATGATTATTATTCTAAAATCTTGTTCAGTTATGCTGCTTATATCTGTTTTGAGCAGTTCATTAGCTGTCATTTCTTCTTGGAGTTTCTTTGGAGGAGAGCTCTTTCGTTTCATCATTTTAGTTAGCTTTCTGGCTCTTGTTAGATTTAAAGACTTGTTATGCTCTCTGCACCTATGAGCACTGCTGTATCAAAGAAGACTCTTTGTCCAGGGCCTATCCTTTCAGAGAGTGTTTTTTGAATGGTATCTCTCGGTCTCTCTTGTTGGGACCTTGGTTATTTTATTTTCCTACTCATAGTGATATTTGGGATTCTCCACCTTGTGTACTCTGGCTTGTTTTTTGAGGCAGTCCTGGAGAAGAAAACAGACAGACAAACACACAGGAAGCAGGAGCACACACACGCACAGACAAATTCAACTAACATGCAAACCAAGAGGGAAAACGAAAAAGTTAAAAGACGGAGGAGGGAGAGCGAATAATAGAGAGTAAAAAATACATAAAAGAGTCAAAAAGAAGAAAAGGAAAAAAGAAGAAAACCGATGGACAAAGAACGGTTTAAAGCATATAACCAGATTTCCCAGCTACAGTTAAATAGCCTTGTGTATGCAGTGCTGGTTGAAGAGCATAGAGAAAGAGACAGAAGACAGGGTGGGGATGAGGCAAAATTGGAAATAGAATGAACAGGTAGGAGGGATAAGAAGCTTTTTCCAAAGAGCTAAGGGGTGGAATATGGTTGGACAGGTGAGAGAAGGATGCTGGTGTTATCCAGAGAAACTATATAGTCTAATTACTCCTGAGAGAAAGAGATGAAAATGTCAATAGGTGTAGAATTTACATCTACAGAATGGCCTAGTTGTGACTGTTTAAGCAAGCCGGTGACCAAAGTTAATCGGGTCAGTGTTCCGGGAAAAAGGGTTAAAAAAAAAAAAAAGGAGGGCCACTCTCTAGCAGGGATGGGCGTGGTGTGATCCAATGCATCAGGCGGGAGTTCCGCCTTAGCGGTTGTGGTGAGGAGAGTGGCGGTGCTCCAGTTCCTTCTTGAACCAAGAGCTGCACCTCGCTTTTTTGGGTGTGTAAACTCCCGTGCAGGGTGGGTCGCTCTCTTTTCCCAGGCCTGCTAGTTTCCAAGTGCAGTCCGAGCGCCTGACTGAAACCGCAGCAGCCACAACCTGGCAGGTGATCACCTCAGGGCAATTCCAAGCCTCTTGCCTAGTCCTGGGGGTGGAGCCAGAAGCCACTGCTCCCTTTTCTCCAGGTCTGGTTGGAGAGCATGGGCGGGGGCTTGTCTGCAGGGCACGTCTGGCCTACTGGAGAGAGGGAAATCAGGTCCCTCTGTGTCTCATCAATGGAAACACAAACTCGCAGGCAAATCTCCCAGTTTTAAGCCCTTGGCCTTCCTCTAAAGTTCCAGCCAGCTCGGAGCGCAGAGGTCCATGCACGGCTCCTCCAGGAATCCAGCTGCACTGGGAATACAAAGGAACAAAGGATGGTGCCGGGGAGCGCAGTCGCTCCGGGATGATTTCGCGCATGGGGATTGGTGCACACCGTCTTTCTATGCCCCGAGCGGAGGTTTTTCTGTTTCCCAGCAGCAGGGTCCATATTTTGAGTAGTTTCGGACTCTCTCTTTTTCCCCTCTCACTCCGCACAGAGGGGGATCGCCCAGTCCCTCCAGTCTCCGTTCCCTGCCTGATTTTATCTTCCCCAGTTCACACTCACATTAGAAGGCTTTCTCAGTGGATTCTGCGTCCTTTCTCTCCCAATCTCTTGGGTTCTGTAAGGTTTCCTATGGCTTCAGATCTTTTCCATGTGAGATATGGGGGCGAGTGCAATGCATGGAGCTCCCTACTTCTCCGCCATCTTGCCCCCTTCCCACTACATGGATATCTTTAGAAGAACAGTCCAAGCAAGGCCAAATGAGGTTAAGGTTGCCATTCAGAGTGTGTGGGCACCAAGGACTCATTTGATTTACTTAACCTTTTAGTCAGGGCATAGGTTCCAACTCTACCACTACTGATATATTGAGCCAGATAATTCTTTTTTTTGGGGGGGGGGAGACTGTCCTGTGTGTTACAGGATGTTTACAAGCATCCCGGGTTCTAACTGCTAGAAGCCAGCTGGTTTAGACCAACCAAAAATGTCTTCAAACACTGGCAAATGTCTCTTGGGGAGCAAAACTGTGCCCGTTGAGAATCACTGACATATAGTGATGGCCAAATACATTTTTCTTGAACTGGACAGCAATCATCTGCTTGGTCTATAAAATGAAGAATAAATTCCTTCAGATATTTTGGCCTCACTACATACTTGGTTTGAACTCGGTGGGAAGAATTTCATGATAGATGATTTTTCTACTCTTGAGATATTTGCTTTTCCAGGCTTTCCACCCATGTTCCACTGTGTACATTTTCTCTAGCTGTGACAAGGCTTCAGAGTTTGGCCATGGCCATTACAGAGCATTAGGCCGGCCGTCTCTAACACATATTCATTCAACAACAGGAGCTTTTGGAGATTGTGGAAGCAGTGACAGGAAAAGATTCTGAGTGCAGCCAGAACCCTTCACTTCACCGTGTGACCTTGTCACCCTCAGAACCTTGCAAAATTCAGAGGCAAAATCTGGACTCGCAAATAATACTTAAAGCACTAGCACCATTCACAAAGATGATTTTCCAAACTTTAGGTGGTAGAGCTCTATAAAATCCAGAGTCTAAAAGGCAGGTCGAGAACACAGAAAACTGTTCCCTGGGTAGCAGTAGTCACAAAATTACTGATACATATGCCTACATAGACACAAACACAATTTCCATGGAAACCCTGACTCCCTTTGGATATACACAGAAAAAAGGTTACAAAAGTTTGATATTCTTATGTTAAACACACCCATTTGAAAATAATATTCAGTAAACTTAAAAAGAAATTCCCCTTATATCTCTAAGCCTGGATACCATCCTTCCTTTCCTCATCAACTCTAATGTATGTGATGCTTAACTTTTTGCTTAATCATATTATTGGAAAATATGTATTATTTTATGAACATGTATTTTTAATTTATGTAAATGGAATTTTTCACTGTGCATCATTTTTAAGATTCATCTGCATTGCTACATGCATTTCTAATAAGTTGTTTCTAACTACTGCATTATGGACAATATTCAACTTTTGGAAATCCAAAAGTTCTTTACCATATACTCTTCCAGAGAAGCACACACCAGTAGCTTCCAATGCTGTACAAATAATGAAGCAATACACATGATCCTGTAAGTCTGCTCGTGGACCTACCTAAGAATTTCCCTGGGAAATATACAAAGTAGAATGGCTAAACTATAGGTCATATTTATTTACTCTGACAACGCAGAACTTGGTTCCTCTCCAGAATGGCTGCACCAGTAGGACATGGTACACCTACAACAGCTTTGACATTATCCAGCTTTCTAAATGTTTCCAATCCATTCTTATTACAAATTGCTATTAATTTATAATTTTAATAACAATTTTTGTGATCAGCTCTGTACTCTGAACAGCTCTACCAATGCTTTTTTTTTTCACTTTTTGGATTTCTAATTCTATAAATTGATTCCTTTTCTATTAGGGATTCTGTGTTTTTTCGTAATTTGTTAAGTTTCTTGAACAATTCTGTACCAATTACTTGTCTGTTTTAGACACTGTAAATGTTACATGCTCATACATTCCTTAAAAACTGTGTCCATGGTGGTTATTGGCAAAGAGAAATCTTTGCTTCAAATGTAATACAAATTATAAAAAATACTGCTTTCTCTGCCTTTTTATTCAGTAAACATATGATAATAATCTATGAAGTGCTGAACTCCAGGGAAGAGATCTTAGTCCCACTCACCCAGGGGTTATTAGTTGAGAAGAAAGAGCCATAATTGTAATTAAAGGCAGAATTAAGTGAAAGAAAGGTCAAAACAATGAAACTGGAATATAGGAATTGGAAATGTATGTATTAATGAAGATCACCTTTGCTGAAGTCTAATGTGTAGACAGAACAAGGCTAGACTCTTTCGTGAGAAAGGGAGGCATACTTTCCACCCCTCTATTAGCTAACCTCCAGAATTTTCTACGTGTTTCCCTACTGGATGACAGCTCCTTAATCTTTTTTTTTTATGTTTATTTATTTATTTCGAGGAGAGAGAGAGAGAGACAGCGTGAGCAGGGGAGGGTCAGAGAGAGAGGGAGTCACAGACTGAAACAGGCTCCAGCCTCTGAGCTGGCAGTCAGCAGAGAGCCCGACACGGGGCCTGAACCCACGAACCGCGAGATCATGACCTAAGTGAAATTCGGAAGCTTAACCGACTAAGCCACACAGGCGCCCCTCCTTAATCTTTTTTAAGAGCATTTATTGAGACAGACACTGTCCTGGAAGCCAGTGATGTGGATATGACTAAAAAACATATCCTGCCTTGAGGTTAGAGCAAAAAGACCTGGACACTTTTATTTTCCTTTCACATACTATGTTAGGAGGATCCTAAGCCTGTTTTATTCGAACTATTTAACTCTGAAATTCCACAGCTAGTCTTTCCGTATTGTATTCAGCCTATCTCAGCAACACCCTTTACAAAATTAACAACTGTTCGGAGCGCCTGGGTGGCTTAGTCGGTTAAGCGTCCGACTTTCGCTTAGGTCATGATCTCGCAGTTCGTGGGTTCGAGCCCCGCGTCGGGCTCTGTGCTGACTGCCAGCTCAGAGCCTGGAGCCTGTTTCAGCCTGTGACTCCCTCTCTCTCTGACCCTCCCCTGCTCACGCTGTCTCTCTCTCTCTCTCCTAAAAATAAATAAAACATTAAAAAAAATTAACAACTGTTCATTTAAATTATCTATTTGTTTCCTTTAATATAGCTGAGTCCCACAGGGAGATAGTGCAGATATAGTTAGGGAGTTAAGAAAAGGCAGATAATAAATATAATAATAAACCGAAAGGAGAATGATAAAGACTTGGAAGCAGAGTATTGATGCAATCAGATTTTCATTTTAAAAGGATTGTTTAAAGTACAGGGTGAGAAATGTGTTAGGCTTATTTTGCTTTTAAAGTAGTGGATAAGATCAGTGTAGGAAAGTAGGTATGAATATGTCTTAGCTATGCAGAAGATAGGCAAGGTGGTCTTTACTGTGGGTTTATCACCATAATGGAGAAAATGCAGAAAGAGACTATTTATCAGGATTAATTCACTAGCATTTAAAAATTCATTACAGTTTGTATACCTTCGGGGAACTATTGCTAAGGACTTTTTATTTATGCTGTAGTCAGCTGATAACAAGTATATTATCCTATGTACTATTTTGCCTAGACTCCCATAAAAAATACCACACAGAATATGGTGTAAACACTACAAATTTATCTTTTCACAGTTCTGCAAGCTCGAAGTTCAATATCAAAGGGTTACCAGGGTAAGTTTCTATACAAGCCCCCCTCCTGGACTTGCACAAGGCTGCCTTCTCCTTGTATTTACATATGGATTTTCCACTGTGTATGCATGGAAAGACATCTATGGTATGATTTCCGCTGATTCTTAAAATATTATTTATGTATTTACTACTTATTTTTTGGTTAAGTAAATGATACATTCAACATGGGCCTCGAAGTTATAAACACAAGATGAAGAGCCACATAATATTTGCGCAGAGTCACCATGGTGTCCCTTCCCTCTCAATTTAAAGAAAATATTCCTGATAATCAAAGGACTCAGATTAATGATGTCACTATGCCTTAGGTAACTACTTAAGCGGTTTCACCAAGTAGAGTAGAGAGATGGATAAATAATGGGAACACTTCATCAAAACAAGCATGCATAATGGTACCTGGGTGGCTCAGTTCTTGAAGTGCACAAATTTGGCTGAGATAATGATATCATAATCTGTGGGTTTAATCCTCTGTTGAACTCCATGCTACAGCTCACAGAATGGAGCCTACATCAATTTCGCTGTCTCCCTCTCTCTCTGAACTCCTGAGCACATATTTTGTCTCACTCTATATCTCAAAAATAAATGAACACTGAAAAAATTAAAAAAAATAACAAACTAATTTTATCACAGTAGAGAAGAGAAGAAAGGTTATGAAATGACCTCAACACAGTAGAGGCTGCATACTGCTGTGGCCTCAGGTGGGCCATGGACAGGACGATTCCCTGCCCGGAAGCACGTAGGCCAGGCACCTCCACGTGGTGTGCAACCTCCGCCTCCTCGTGCTCCAGAGCACACGTTCTGGGTCCTCGCTCTCTAAGGCCCCGTCGCACCTCTGACACTTGTTTCTCCTGTGGCCCGAGGAAGCTTCCTTCAGACCCTCAGGTCCTGGTACTGCTACACGGGTCATATTTCATGACCTTCCCCTCAGGAGAAACTGAAACGAGAGGAAAAGTAAAAGCCTCAGGTCACCTTGGGGCCCGCAACACGGTAGCTCGCGTCGCTACTCATCTACCCCCACGTCACACTCCATCTCCGCTTCTCCAAGGACGCTGAGTGAGCTACAGCAGTTTTTCTCAAGAGGGAATGCCCCCAAGACAGTAGTCACGTGAACGGGAAATTCTCTCCCCTGCCAATATGGAGAGGGCCCACGTAAGACAGACGTCCCGGGAAAACCTCAGGAATCAGAGCAGTCGACGGGTGGGTGTGAGTGCGGGTGCGTATTTGCCTGCGTTTGCACATGTGTGCATGTGTGTGTGTGGGTCTGTGTGCGTGTCTGCCTGTCTCTCCTGTTTTTCAACTCTTTCTGCTACGCTCTCTCTTCAGAAGCAGAGCGACTTTTTCCCCTGCCATATGCGTACCTTCACTCGTGGAGCAGAGCAGTGATGCGCAAAGTCTGGTCCTCGATCAGCGACATGTGGGCACCTCTTTGCTATAGAAATTCTCACTCCATCCATCCATTCCTACCCAGCGGGACACTCTGAGGGAGGAGTGGGGCACAAACAACGTGCACTGGAAAAGCACACCAGGGAGTCTAATGAGGGCCAGGCTTGAGGTGACTCCTCCCCCTGTCGCTCATTTCAATCCATATTTGCTGCTACTCCAAGTCCTCTGGGAAGTCCATAGCAAATAGGGGGAAAAAAGGCAGCATATCTCTATTTGTTTATTTGTTTGTTAGATGTTGATTTGTGGTTCTCCTCCACACTGACATTTTGGGTACCCTGAGGGGTGGTGTCCCAGGGAGACAGCTGTATGGGCCGCTCGTGCCGGGAAATCTGATCTCTAGGCCGTTAGAGGGCCCCAGCTCTCTGCCTAAACTGGCCAAGTGTACACTCACACACTAGGGAAAAGACCTTGTTTCCAGAAATCGCACGAGAACACCTCACACCGGCTCGCCTCTAGGGTTCGGGCAGAAGGGAGTGAGAAACAGATTCCTGCCCTCCCCCGCAGGGATTGGAGGGGGGGAGGCAGTGTCAGCCCTCCACGCAATTACATGTAATCGATACATCCACAACACAAAACATCAAAGATATACATATTGGAATGCAATGCAATGGAAGGCAAGGCAAGGCAAGGCAAGGCAATGGAATGCAGTGGGATGGGATGGGATGGAATGCCATGGGACGGATCCCCCTATTTCCTGTTAGAGGCCTGGGTTCGGACAGGAGGTCTTGAAATTCTCAAGACCGTGGGGAGACTGTGTGCTACTCTGTCATTCGGCCTGACCCTCGGCCCTCAGACCATGGTTCAGGAACCTCTCGGTTCCTGATCTATCTGCGCTGCTCTGCTTCCCCCGCCTCTTCCCTTTCCACGGGAGCCTCTTGCGCCCCACTGGCCGTCACCCGAGGGCGACAGTCATGCTGGGCTACCCAATATCAGTCGTTCTCGTGTTAAACGTGCAAACCCCAAGGCCCGCTCAGACGTACCGAGTCTCAAACACGGAGAGGACAGGAAGGGGTCCAGCAATCCTCCTTCCACAACCACAGGGCAAGCCCGTGATTGAGAAACAACGATTCACCACGCGGGAGAACACTTACTGTGCCATCTGGAATCCGCAGCGTCTTCACGGACTCTGCAGTCGGAGGCACCGGAGCGGGCAACGCGCGTCTTCCCCTCATTCGATGGGCCTCCGGGCAGCACGCGCAAATGGCCACCTGTGGTCCTTCCTTCGGTTCCCTGTGCGTTTTGGAACCTCCGGGTTGCTCTCCCACAAGACGCTAATGAAGGGGGACCTCCCATGCGAAGTGGGATCCCAGCGTTGACCTCGGATCGCTGGTCCAGGGGATTTCCTGGGGTAGCTCCTGTGTTCGAGAAGACTACGAGCCGCACGCTCACTCGCTCGCTCGCTCGCTCACTGCGTCTGCCGTGAGTGTAACGTGGAGCTGGCCTAACTGGGACAGACCTCCTGAAGCCTCCTGCTGTCGCCCGCAAACGACGGGCAAGCACATGGATGCCCTCCCTTTCTCAGGAGGTTGCACGAGAGACCCGCTGTGCAGAATGAACCCTCAGCAATTGTTCTTTCAAGTTAGCCCACACCAACGCTTCTCTATCCCTGCGTGGGGAGGTACGCTATCGCCTGCAGAACCCGCTGGGGCTGGGGCTGGGGCCGTCGCAAGGTGACCCAAAGCCTCCATTTCAAAGACGAAGGCACCTGCCACTTAGGCTCATGGCTATCAGAACGTGGGGCCAAACGGTCACGCAGGAGGTGCCGCGGCTTCGCAAATGCGGAGCAACCCACCATTTGAGGGCCGGACTGACCCACGCTACCCTCCCAACCGATAGGTTTTAATGAATGATATGCGCGGTACGTGCCTCTCTCTGCCCCACGAGATAGAGAGACCTGCATGAAACTACCACAGGCAGTAGTGGCTGCCTACGGCTGGGGCCTCGCAGGGACCATGCAAAGTACGTGTCCCCGCGCGCCAGTAGAAGAGGCCGCGGAAATCCGCCAGCCACGACCCATCGTCCTCAGCGTGCTCGGAGCCACACGTGCTGGGGCCTCCTGTTCTAGGGCGCTAGGCCGACGGCCGCCGCCGATTCTCCCTGCGGCCGGGCCGGAAGAAAGTCATTTACCTTTGATCCTCACTTCCCTTTTTGCCTGCCGGGCGGGTCACGCTCCCATACGGTCCCCATGCGGTGAGGCTGAAACGACAGGACAAATCCCAGCGTTACGACCACGCCTGGTCCGTAACAGAGTAAGGAGCTCTCCGTATCTGTCCTGTGACCAGACCTCAGACTCAGTGGAAAGATTGCAAGGCAAGACGGAGCTAAGCCCCGGCTGTCCAACTATAATCGCCAGGCAGCAGCATCCGAAGAGCCTGCAACCTTCTCAGATGTGCTAATGCACGGGTGCCTCCACACACACAGACCCACGTGGAACGTCGGACCCTACCCTGGGACTTCTATCGTGAAATATGAAACAAAACGAAACAAACACCTGGTTGCCATTCCGTTTTCCAAAAGAGACCGCCTTTGCATCGGCTTATGTGGACACTGACTCGTAAGAAGATCAGTGGGTCTCCAAGAGAGGTCCCTGGAGCAACGACACCCGGGCGCTTGGGAGGGCCAGCAAATTCTCCAGCCCGCCTCCCCCCGACCTACCTAATGAGAAATGCAGCGGGAGGCGCGGGTCCAGCAGGGTCTGCAGCAGGCACTCCCAGGATTCCATCAGGGCCTCAGCTTGAGAAAACGATTCTTTTCAACACTTGTCTTCAGTACTTCAATACCGAGAATCCCACGATGCTGCTCCAACCTCCCACGGTCCCCTTTGCGAAGTGCCGGTAATCTTGAGGTTTCGGTGTTTGGAATCCTAACGATAACGACGTTCGATGCCATTTCGAAGAATGGCATCGCACATGCCTCCGGCCAGAGCAGGAGCAAGGGGTCAGCCTGCTGCAAGAGGGCAAGACGGAAGCTTCTGGCGATACTCTGCGAAAGGGCTCGTGCGGTGAAAATTCCCAAGTGCCGTGGAAACCCAAAACGAAGACTCGATCGGCAAAGGCCACAAGTGCGGGCGCTCTTCCCGAACCCTCTGGCTCAGGCCTCCACGGCGAAGCTCGGGAAGAGATGACGTGCACTGGAGAGTGCACGGGGGTTCACGCCATCGCTGGAGCCAAACCAGGAAGCACGACCCCCAGGAGCCCCCCGAGGCACTGGAGACGCCACAGATCAGGTGAGTCGCAAAGAATCAGCCTGCTGAGGGGGCAAGACAGCAGGCTCAGGAGACACAGTTCCACCGCATTAATGGAATTAGCATTGCAAACACGGAAACCTCAAGATTACCGGTCACCAAAGCCAAGGCGAGCGAGGCGCTCTCCCTGAACGCTCTGGTTCCAGCAGCCGCAGCGGGCATGGGCAGGAGACGTTCTGCCCAGAACACGCGCGTGCTCTCCCGTGCTCTCGCCGGTGGGAGAACTACGCGCCGCGTGACTCCACGGGGCTCCACGGGAGGCACGGCCAGGTCCACGCATCAGGCCAGCAGGAAGGAACGCACCTTCGGGAAGAAAAGAAAGCAGCAGATAGCAAGAGAGGTCCTGCCCGTTTGCAGAGGAGTGGCTAGTAAGCGTCACCTTGGAGCAGAACTCATTCTATGATTCCCTGAGAACCATCCCGAAGAGGCAGATGCGCCTCTCTTCCACAAACCCTGGAGCGTGCGGCACACTGCTGCCAAAGGAACGCACCGCGCCACCACGTTTCTCACGACACAGAATGTCCGCCTGGCCCGTGGCACCAGCCAGTTGCCACCAATACAGACTTGGGGGGCCGCTTTCTGGGGTAGATGGACAGTGTATCCACTAACTACTTGACACGTTTCGTTGAGCTTAGAGAACACATCCATGTCCGCTAGTTACCACGGAAAAGCCCGTTTCCCTTGGGAGGGTTTTGTCTTTCTCTTCAAATGGAATCCTTTTGTTCCATGGACAGGAGAGGAAAACGACCCACTGCCGAGACACCTGCCCTCCGGGCATTCCTGGCACGAAAGGCACTCAGACCATGCGCCCTCAGGAACGTCCAGCTTCCTCCCTCACCTATGATGATTCAGTTCTGGCATAACCTCCCTTCCAACACTAGCCCCAGAAGAGAAAGTAACACTGGCCCAATGGGGCAGCCGTCAATGTCATCTAGGCACCCAGGAGACACACACAAACCCCCTTCCCCGCTCGCACTCACACCCACAGCACACCCGCACCCCTCCTGCGCCGGGTTGCAAAATGTGGCGCGGAGGGGCAGGGGACCTGCAGGGTGAGTTCTACCAAGCCTCCCAGGTGATGGTGATGCATGCTCCCACGAGACATCCACCACCTAGGGGCGTGGCAGCAACCACTTACTCGGCCACCGTGACCAACGAAGAGGATCCTCCTCTGGCCCTGGAAGTTTCTGCGCCTCCGGAGCTGCCGACTTCACATCGCCACCTTGTTCGAGAAGCCCAAAGTCTGCAGGTGAAGCCACCGCTCGCGGGAGCACCTGGTCATTCTCAGAGGCGTCCAGAATGGGTCTTCTCCGCTGCTACCTTGGAGCCGCCATCTCTGGACTCCAGCCTTTGTCAGAGAGCCTCCTTTCCTGCCGAGGTCTGAAGACGGCTCCGTGTGTCTGCAGTGAGTTGACTGCTGGGCTGGCCCTCGTGTGGGCAATTCTCTGAAGCCCCCTGCATCCGGCTTGAGACAAAGGCAAGGCCGTGCTTCTCCTTCCCTCCTGAGCGTGGGGACAATGCCCGATAGGGTGGCCACAGTCTGAAGAGGGTCTCTCCCCCGGCTTGCTGCACGTCGGCTCGTCGACGTGCCCTCGCCGAGCGAAGAGGGAGTGCCCGCAGGACGCCGTTCGGCTAGGTCTGGGCAAGACTGCCCGGCACCTCACTTCAGGAAACGGGACCGGAACACGCCCCAACTGGTGCTGTTCGCCTCGGCAGGGCTCTGGCGGCATGCTCGCGCAGAGCAACTCTTGCTTTCAACATCCAGTTCGAAGCAGGCTTTCGGCGATATGTTTGACCCACGAGACCTTCATGCACAACGCCGCTACGTGTGGGCAATCTGGGTGGAGGTCACGGCCTTTCCGACCGGAGAGGAGACAGGCCCTGAAGTGACCACGGCGCAGTAGTGGCTGCATACTGCTGTGGCCTCAGGTGGGCCATGGACAGGACGATTCCCTGCCCGGAAGCACGTAGGCCAGGCACCTCCACGTGGTGTGCAACCTCCGCCTCCTCGTGCTCCAGAGCACACGTTCTGGGTCCTCGCTCTCTAAGGCCCCGTCGCACCTCTGACACTTGTTTCTCCTGTGGCCCGAGGAAGCTTCCTTCAGACCCTCAGGTCCTGGTACTGCTACACGGGTCATATTTCATGACCTTCCCCTCAGGAGAAACTGAAACGAGAGGAAAAGTAAAAGCCTCAGGTCACCTTGGGGCCCGCAACACGGTAGCTCGCGTCGCTACTCATCTACCCCCACGTCACACTCCATCTCCGCTTCTCCAAGGACGCTGAGTGAGCTACAGCAGTTTTTCTCAAGAGGGAATGCCCCCAAGACAGTAGTCACGTGAACGGGAAATTCTCTCCCCTGCCAATATGGAGAGGGCCCACGTAAGACAGACGTCCCGGGAAAACCTCAGGAATCAGAGCAGTCGACGGGTGGGTGTGAGTGCGGGTGCGTATTTGCCTGCGTTTGCACATGTGTGCATGTGTGTGTGTGGGTCTGTGTGCGTGTCTGCCTGTCTCTCCTGTTTTTCAACTCCTTCTGCTACGCTCTCTCTTCAGAAGCAGAGCGACTTTTTCCCCTGCCATATGCGTACCTTCACTCGTGGAGCAGAGCAGTGATGCGCAAAGTCTGGTCCTCGATCAGCGACATGTGGGCACCTCTTTGCTATAGAAATTCTCACTCCATCCATCCATTCCTACCCAGCGGGACACTCTGAGGGAGGAGTGGGGCACAAACAACGTGCACTGGAAAAGCACACCAGGGAGTCTAATGAGGGCCAGGCTTGAGGTGACTCCTCCCCCTGTCGCTCATTTCAATCCATATTTGCTGCTACTCCAAGTCCTCTGGGAAGTCCATAGCAAATAGGGGGGAAAAAGGCAGCATATCTCTATTTGTTTATTTGTTTGTTAGATGTTGATTTGTGGTTCTCCTCCACACTGACATTTTGGGTACCCTGAGGGGTGGTGTCCCAGGGAGACAGCTGTATGGGCCGCTCGTGCCGGGAAATCTGATCTCTAGGCCGTTAGAGGGCCCCAGCTCTCTGCCTAAACTGGCCAAGTGTACACTCACACACTAGGGAAAAGACCTTGTTTCCAGAAATCGCACGAGAACACCTCACACCGGCTCGCCTCTAGGGTTCGGGCAGAAGGGAGTGAGAAACAGATTCCTGCCCTCCCCCGCAGGGATTGGAGGGGGGGAGGCAGTGTCAGCCCTCCACGCAATTACATGTAATCGATACATCCACAACACAAAACATCAAAGATATACATATTGGAATGCAATGCAATGGAAGGCAAGGCAAGGCAAGGCAAGGCAAGGCAAGGCAAGGCAAGGCAAGGCAAGGCAAGGCAAGGCAATGGAATGCAGTGGGATGGGATGGGATGGAATGCCATGGGACGGATCCCCCTATTTCCTGTTAGAGGCCTGGGTTCGGACAGGAGGTCTTGAAATTCTCAAGACCGTGGGGAGACTGTGTGCTACTCTGTCATTCGGCCTGACCCTCGGCCCTCAGACCATGGTTCAGGAACCTCTCGGTTCCTGATCTATCTGCGCTGCTCTGCTTCCCCCGCCTCTTCCCTTTCCACGGGAGCCTCTTGCGCCCCACTGGCCGTCACCCGAGGGCGACAGTCATGCTGGGCTACCCAATATCAGTCGTTCTCGTGTTAAACGTGCAAACCCCAAGGCCCGCTCAGACGTACCGAGTCTCAAACACGGAGAGGACAGGAAGGGGTCCAGCAATCCTCCTTCCACAACCACAGGGCAAGCCCGTGATTGAGAAACAACGATTCACCACGCGGGAGAACACTTACTGTGCCATCTGGAATCCGCAGCGTCTTCACGGACTCTGCAGTCGGAGGCACCAGAGCGGGCAACGCGCGTCTTCCCCTCATTCGATGGGCCTCCGGGCAGCACGCGCAAATGGCCACCTGTGGTCCTTCCTTCGGTTCCCTGTGCGTTTTGGAACCTCCGGGTTGCTCTCCCACAAGACGCTAATGAAGGGGGACCTCCCATGCGAAGTGGGATCCCAGCGTTGACCTCGGATCGCTGGTCCAGGGGATTTCCTGGGGTAGCTCCTGTGTTCGAGAAGACTACGAGCCGCACGCTCACTCGCTCGCTCGCTCGCTCGCTCACTGCGTCTGCCGTGAGTGTAACGTGGAGCTGGCCTAACTGGGACAGACCTCCTGAAGCCTCCTGCTGTCGCCCGCAAACGACGGGCAAGCACATGGATGCCCTCCCTTTCTCAGGAGGTTGCACGAGAGACCCGCTGTGCAGAATGAACCCTCAGCAATTGTTCTTTCAAGTTAGCCCACACCAACGCTTCTCTATCCCTGCGTGGGGAGGTACGCTATCGCCTGCAGAACCCGCTGGGGCTGGGGCCGTCGCAAGGTGACCCAAAGCCTCCATTTCAAAGACGAAGGCACC